>JAVTVY010006426.1:0-41459 GCA_036873755.1 Hanleya hanleyi
TGAACTTGCAAGAATGTTTTTGGTGGTTTCTATTTTGAGACCCAAGGTTATGAAATCAAGGGTTTTCTTCAAACTCCATTTTCTGTAATAATTATTTCCTGTTTCGCAACTGTACGTAACTGCCTTCTTAGTACCGTTTATGTCCAATGCATGCCACTATCAGTTTCTTGACTATTTGTGTAACAATATGCATCTTGCATGACTTGCAAAGTTGTATGAGAAAGGAATTTTCATATGCCTAATGTGATAGTGAGTTCTGTTCATCTGTCCGCTGTTGTAATCTGTGCAAAATCTCCATTTCGAGGTCATGGATTAGTACCCAACTTTTGATATACCCTTTTGTCAAAGAGAAAACCTATTCATTTTGAGGTAAAGGGTCGTTGTGACTGGAAATCAGTAAATCATTGAAAATCATTATGTTTATTTTATAAGTACAGTTAAGAGATGTGGATTGTGATGACGAAGAAGAGGCCTATTGATTTTCATCCCTGGCCAAGTTTGGCTGAAGAGTATTGTCTCCATTGTCTGTCCTTCCGTCTGTCTGTTCATCTTGCTTGTTAACACAAGATTGGTTTCAGGATTATTTTCAGGCCTTCCAAGTTCATATAACATATGCAACTGATGGTGGTCTGAAGCCTATTGAATATGGCTGACCTTGACCTTTTTATACCCCCCGACACGTAGTGTAGGGGGCGTATACTGGTTTCAGCTTGTCCGTCCGTCCGTCCGTCCGTCCGTCCGTAACATTTCGTTTCCGGAGCATAACTTGACAACCGCCAGTTGGATTCCTCTCAAATTTGGTATGCAGCTACCATACCATGAGACCTTGCTTGGGATTGCGTTTGGCGCATGTGCGTCTACAGGTGGCGCCACCTAGGGTCATTCCGTAACATTTCGTTTCCGGAGCATAACTTGACAACCGCTACTTGGATTCCTCTCAAATTTGGTATGTAGCTACCTTACCATGAGACCTCGCTTGGGATTGCGTTTGGCGCATGTGCGTCTACAGGTGGCGCCACCTATGGTCAAAAGTTTCTCATGTCAGTCCGTAACATTTCGTTTCCGGAGCATAACTTGACAACCGCTACTTGGATTTCTTTCAAATTTGGTATGCAGCTGCCATACCATGAGACCTCGCTTGGGATTGCGTTTGGCGTATGTGCGTCTACAGGTGGCGCCACCTAGGGTCAAAAGTTTCTCATGTCAGTTCGTAACATTTCGTTTCCGGAGCATAACTTGACAACCGCTACTTGGATTCCTCTCAAATTTGGTATGTAGCTACCTTACCATGAGACCTCGCTTGGGATTGCGTTTGGCGCATGTGCATCTACAGGTGGCGCCACCTAGGGTCAAAACTTGTTCTTGTCGGTCCGTAACATTTCGTTTCCGGAGCATAACTTGACAACCGCTACTTGGATTCCTTTCAAATTTGGTATGCATCTGCCATACCATGAGACCTCGCTTGGGATTGCGTTTGGCGCATGTGCGTCTACAGGTGGCGCCACCTAGGGTCAAAAGTTTCTCAAGTCAGTTCGTAACATTTCGTTTCCGGAGCATAACTTGACAACCGCTACTTGGATTCCTCTCAAATTTGGTATGTAGCTACCTTACTATGAGACCTCGCTTGGGATTGCGTTTGGCGCATGTGCATCTACAGGTGGCGCCACCTAGGGTCAAAACTTTTTCTTGTCGGTCCGTAACATTTCGTTTCCGGAGCATAACTTGACAACAGCTAATTGGATTCCTCTCAGATTTGGTATGTAGCTACCTTACCACGAGACCTTGCTTGGGATTGCGTTTGGCGCATGTGCGTCTACAGGTGGCGCCACCTATGGGCAGAATTTTCTCAGTTGGTCCGTAACATTCCATTTCTGGAGCATAACTTGACAACGGCTGATTAGATTCTTCTCAAATTTTGTATGTAGCTGCCATACCATGAGACCTAGCTCAGGATGTTGCATATGCGTCTACAGGTAGTAAGTTTAATATTTCACTTCCCATTTACTTCCTTTTCCTCTTCAATATGGTTATCCAGATGACAGTAATTCGCCTATCTGTTGCAACAGCCCATTTCAAGTCTACACGGTTCTAGTGGTAACAAAAGTTAGGTAAAACACAATATGCCTGCATAACCCCATTCTCAACAATCATTATTAACATCAATTTTCTGAACAATCCATTAAAATCATCTGAGTATCGTCACGACACATGCATAGACAATCCGTTAACCGCACTCCAACCGAGCGAGGTCTCATTACTGTGCCGCCACTCATAACATGTATACTTATATTCCTCTACAAATACTCGTCAATTCCTATCAAATGTGCATCCGGGGGGTATCTTGTAAGCATGCTTACTGATGATTTCCACTGCCACAATCCCATTCAGCTTACTCGTGAAACGTTAACCACCCCCATGTATCTATGCCCTTACGGGGGGTATCTTGTAAGCAGCCTTACTGATCATTTTGATCAAATGTGTGCATCCCTCAGACTATGCTCTAGTTTGTCAAGGTCAAATTTTAGTATTGGTGATAACTTGAGGATTACATCTGGGCTCCCCAAATTGATACTTCATATGCTACTGGTGATGGACCAGGTAGCTTTTAAGTTAGATTGACCTTGACCTATTTTATGAAGGTCAAATTCTAGTTAAGGCAATATCTCGGATCATGGTTAGGCTCTCCAAATTCACACTGCAGTTCATATGAAACTGGTGATTTTTACGATATTTTATGAAGGATCATTCATAGCTGGACTCCAGAAATATGTGTTCCTGAAGTTTTGGTTTCAACAGTCAAATGTGTGGTGGGCATGTATCTAGCACATAAGGCTCTTGTTTGCAGAAGTATCTCTATTCACTCTTCTGGGAATTTACCTGGGGTGTCATAGTTCACCAGGTCATGGAAAGAATAAGTGTCTCGGTTTCTCAGACAGCTTTTCATCAGTGATGACCAACTAGGACACTCATGGAGTTTCCGGTTCCCTGCCAGTGAAAACAGAGTGCTATGATATCATAGCGGTGACTATGTCTTCACCAAAATGGTACCACATCTGTACCAGAGCAGACATACGATCAGAACTGTTCCATTCTACCAAAATGCTACCATTACAGTGAAGACATAGTCACCGCTATGGTACCATATCACTCTGTGCAAAATGTTGGAACATGGGTAGAAAAGATAGAAAATTTTGTCTATGTATTGAACATTTCGTAAATACAGAATTTTCACCAACGCTACAGAGCTCTATCCCGTGCAGGACATTTTGTGTCCAGTACACCACTTCATCTCCTTTGCCTCAACATACTGAACTTCTTCCGTCATCTCACTGTTATATAATAGGAAAATGAAAATAAGTTTCTCACATCATTCAAATCATATGTACCGTAACTGTATGTTCACTGTAATATATTGTAAATATAGGATTTATACCTGTATACCTAGATACAGGACTTGCAGACCGTTTTCATTTTACTATTACAATAGTGTGTCCAGTACTGTACTGCATTAGGATGTGAGTAGCATTCCTGTATCTATCAGATGTACATTTACTATGTCGAGGAAAGTCTCCTTGCTAATAAAATGTAGCTTCAATTTTATTCAAGTGTGCATGATTTGTTATTGTCAATCAAGATTCATGTTCTAGTTTTCTGGAAATGATGTTTTCATATCGGCAAGTTGACACCATTCTTCCGATTACGTCTAGGCCTTGCTCTCATGATGCATCTGCACCTTTTAATGTTTCTCATGGATGCCCATATTCTTTATCGAAATGCAAAAAAAAACGGTTGTGGTTAGCCAAGTTTACATGGCTTTATTTGTTCCTAGTACACCATGAATCATCTTACTGAACTTGCATGTACACTCTGGGAGAACACGACTCCATGGGTCGTATGGCTCTTTCTGGCAATTGGGGCCCTCGGTGGCTGAGTGGTGTACGGCACTTCGCTGGTGACCCGGCAATAAAACAACCCCTCCTCACTCTCTCCATTGCTTTTATCGAGTTCGGCAAATAGTTTCATTGCCGTGAAGAGCTTATCCGTTTGAAATCAAGTCTTCAAACATGAACAGCCAGTTCGATTTCTTCTGGGTACTGCCATTATCTACATATGAGTCACGCGATTGCATGATACGTTGCTGATCACGTGACATGTACGAATATAATGGAGGAGAAATTAAACCGGCTATTGACAAGAGTTTTGGGGGGTGTGGACGGTGCTATAGAAAATTTCAAGCTAGCTTAATTTTTCCTAGAAATCCCCCTAAAAATAAAATAATGCTCAAATTTGGCACAATTTCCAGAAAAAGTGGCAAGAGCGATTTCAATTAAATTTTTGTCCCGTGTTTCCAGGTCAGTTGCCAAAGAGTAAGTTCAACCTACCCATTTTTTGTTAGATTTTCTCTCCAAGGGGCATAACTGGGGCAGGCCAATTTTCTTCCTGATCCTGATCACTGTGTATGCGAACCTGTCCATCGATCCGTATTTACCCATTTGCAGCACTGACAAGCTGAACAGGATAGTATTGAGAAGTAATTAAGAACGCAAGAAGAATTATGATGTACGTAGCAGGAAACGAGTGATCTACCCTATTATGAAATTAGACAGACAGCTTCTACGACTGTATTGAGCCCTAATTCTAGCACTTATGCCATTCCTTCAGAATAAAGCTCTGTTGATTTCAACTGATAACCAGACTGTCCTGTCTTATATCAAAAAGTTTGCACTCCCTACAGCTTCTGGGCCTGGCGAAAAAGTTTTGCAGCTGTGTTGGGATAACATGTTCATTCAAGCTCTTTACATTCCAGGTGATCTTAACGTCCTAGCCGACAGCCTGTCCAGCGAACATCAACTCATCCGACCGAGTTGCAGCTACATCGCGACATTGTAGTCCGTGATTCAATGTGGGAGACTCCACACCTATTTGAAACATACCTCCCCTGTTCCAGATCCGGCAGCTCACGCCATCAACACTCGCTTTCTGGTTTGGTCAGGCATGATCGCTTACACGTTTCTCCAGTCGGCAATTGTGCCCAGGATCCTTCAGAAGATCCGGTAACACCTCTGTGTAGTGTAGGGGCCTATGTCATAATGCCCTGTTGACCAGCCCGGCTGGAGTTTCCGGAACTTCTGTCCCTCCTCGTCGACAGTCCTCTGTTTTTCTCTGTGGGCGAAAAATTTGCATCAACCAACTTTCAAAATTTCAGAACTTACCACAGGCAGCTACAGTTTCATCTTCACGCGCAGATATACTCCAGGATCAACTCACTTAGGTGGGTTTCTCTTATACAGCAACAAAGAGGATGGTGTCATCCACTAGGGACTCTACCTCAGCCATATCTCAGTGACAATGGGCAGTTTTCTACCAGTGGTGTACAGCTAGACATGTTGTGTCCAGCCAAGCGCCTGTGCAATCGATAGCTGATTTCTGCCTCAGTACCTGACTTTCGCTCCTTGCACGGCCGAAGGCTACCGTAAAACAATAGTGTTGGGAACTAGTCTCGCTCTTCATTTAATAATCTGGCAACCTGGGTCAAATCATTCTGCTTGGACAGACAGGTGATGTAGCCGAAGATACCAAAGTGGGATTTGACCCTTTTTACGGAGCCTCATGCATGCCCCGTTTGAACCTTTACATACTATTGATTTGAGGTTTCTTACTTACAAAGCGGTATTTCTATTGGCTTTTGTGACTGCAGCCTGTGTGTCAGAGCTACATGCTGTTGATTTTCATACAATTCCTCATACTCGGGTCCAGTACTTTACGACTTTTTTGGACCTGGCCTGCAAGCAAATGTGTTATGTCCTATCCCAGTTGGCATACGACCCTATTGAGAGTGGGTCTCTTTATTTCCTTCCACATCTGCTTCAAGCAGGAAATATCGAAGAATTCGGTCTCTTTCTGGCTTTTGAAAACTTGTTTGCGTATCCAAACCAACCCTCTGATGTATAAAAGTTTGTTAAGATGACCGCTCATGAAGTCATATTAGCTGCTTCCTGGTTGATATGAGTAAATAACTCTGTAACAGAGATTATGAGGGCATGTTCCTTGAGGTCTATGACGACACTCGCTTCGTTCTATTGGGATATGACTCTGGTTAAGGATGACCTCTACTCACTAGGACCGCTGTTGACAGCTCAAGCCATTACCAGGGGGCAGAGATCGTTAACACACTGAACATCGTCGACAGGTGTTTTTCTCATCCAGTGTTTAACGGTGATTTGACCTTGTCTTCTCTTGTATACCTTTGTTTGAAAAAATGGGACGGGATCATTCTTATCATTAAATGATCAGCTTTATTGGATCATATCTTTCGGGTAGGTCACACCTATTGGCATCGCGCCAAACAACCTATTTGGTGCTGCTACCATTAATGACTGACAATTATAGTAAAAACCCGTTTAACTTTGAACACTCATCAATTACATAGCTGGTTTTTGGTCCCTGGGTCTGTCCTAGTTCACAGTGGTCTGCACGTGTTTTCAACCCACAGCCTCCTGTCTTATTCTAGGCATTGGTTTTTCGGTGTGAAAGGCTTTTAATCCAAAACTTGCCCCCACATTGATTGTCCCACCCTTCCTCTCGGGTGGCATGTCAAACACGGCGGTGAAAAGAGAAAAGTATGGTCGACACTGGAGGACCATGAGAGTAGGACAGATGCATCATGGGGGACAAAAAGTTTTCTGTGTTAAGAACTCCGAAACGATTCGGGAAATTAGGCATTGGTTGTTTGAAATTAAGTTCTTGTTTAACAAAAAATCAATTTAAGAGATCCTACGATGCAAAGAAGCGTCCGGTTGAGTCTCTCAGTTTAATGCCACCACATTTGAGATTATATAAATGGCGATCTCCGTATCTTCTAAATCTCTGTCATCTCGCAAGTTTGTTGATCACCTTTCATTCAAGTCCCGGCCTTGATCTGATAGTTAATACTTTGGGCATCCACACTGGCTCATGGAGTTTTCTGCAAGTGCATCAGGACCTTATTGACCGTCTAAGTTCATTACTAGTATCTTTGTTCAAGAAAACTGATCGTAGATATGTTAATGTCGAGTGCCATAAAGCATTCTTTAGCTCTACCACATACAAGAGATATCATCCATGGGATGTTTCTTTGTTTATAGAGTTGCTTGAATTTCTCATTAATAATATCTATGTGATATGTTTATGTATACTATGATTGTCTTTTTGAATTCGGTGCTAATACTGTTATGTGGAAAATGGAATAGGTCTTTGGATTATGGACGCGGATATTCTCTAATGGACGACGGCTGGATTATGAATGACGGACTAGACGTTTGTAATCTATATCTATATATCTATCATATCACAGTATATCAGCAGCATATAGGTATTCCAATGGGTACTAATTGTGCACCCCTGTTGGCTGACCTATATCTGCTGTCTTGTGAATATGACTATATGCAGGCGCTTTCAAAAACCGATCCATTCAAAACCCGTTCCTTCTCATTCACCAAACGCTATATAGACGATCTTCTCGCTGTGGATAATCACTATATAAATGACGCAGTGAAGGATATATATCCACCTTCATTGGATTTGAAGGAAACTACAGATAGCCCTACAGGCACATCATATTTAGACCTATATCTCTATAAAAATGAAGCAGGCCTTCTCTCTCGTCAACTGTATGACAAAAGAGATGATTACAATTTCGACATCGTTAACTATCCCTTTCTGGACAGTAATATTCCAGTGGGACCTGCATATGGTGTATACATTACAACACATATAAGGGAAGTGAGAAGAGGTGCCGACATACTGACAGAGCCACATGACTTCACAGTATAGTCTTCCGGTTAACCTATTCTAAATCACATACCAAGAATCTAACGATTCGTGATACGTGTTGTATCTCAGGTACGCTTTTATTGTACCTGTTCATGTGGCAACTTGGATGATATGACGACACGGCCCCTATCACGCCTGGTAGCATTTGCTAGATCCTGTGTTAAATGTGACGATTTTAATCGTCACTAAACATTGTTGCAGAAACTTATAAAACAGGGCTACACCACCAGGCGCCTCCACTCAAAGTTTCTCAAATTTGGCGATACATATCGCATCCTGATAGCAAAATACGAGCGTAGCGTGCAAGATCTATGGCGTTACGTTTCGTAACTTGTGTCTAATTCCGCTTAACCCGGGGCTAGGGGCCGTATGAACCCATGTACCTTAAGATCCCCATGGTACTCATATGAACAGTCACAATCAAAGCGTGACTGAGATACATCATTCTTTAGATTACGACTTTACAACGAATATTATGGATTAAGAATTCTGATCAGCGATAAGGATTTGATATTTTTGGAACATCATGATGTCTTGCCGGCATCATTTTAAACTGTTGACCGCTTCTCTCTTGCAGGAAACAAGCCTATGTTTATGTATACATGATTGTCTTTTTGAATTTGGCGCTAATACTGTTATATGGAATAGGTCTTTTGATTATAGACGCGGATATTCTCTAATGGACGACGGCTGAATTATGAATGACGGACCAGACGCTTGTAATTGTCGGAACTACAATGGCATATTTTGTGAAATGGTCAGTGAAATACTAATACGTTCCCTATACCACCTCTATGCATCCAACTCTTTCTCGACTTTGGCTTTTTTCGGATTGAATGTTCACAGCGGGAACCATATAGCTGTATAACAGTCATCATATAGGGCCAGAAAAATCTCTGTCGAGCAAACGGTAAAGAAGTTTTCGCATGGATTACCTTGTTCTATGTGGCCGGATGGAACAACCAGCTTCTGTCGTTCAATATCCTTGTCATCAATCACATACCTGTATAGGATCCACAATACAGCTTACCAACATATTTCTACAGATCTTGTTGGGAAGGCTTTGATTCTTTTTTCAGATGGAGGACGACATAGGCAGTATCTCGACTGGTGTAAAATTCAATCAAGGCTATTGGGGAGTTGAGGGGGAGTTCTCTCAGACATGACCATTTCCCATGTAAGCTGGCTAGCTACCTGAACTGTACCAGCTGTCAGACTACATCTCACCTCTTTCTTTGACAGAGAGCGATCTGAGGTCGTGCACAGCCTTCTTGACTCCAATACCTTGCATCTTAATCACATCATTCACAAAGTCCGAAGAAAATTCCAATCTTACAGTGTTGTTAGCCGTGTGCGGTTCGCCAGTCAATCTCTCCCCCCCCACCCTTTCCCTTTGATGTACCTACCATCTCCTTTCAGGAATCCCTGGTGACACGGGCCAAGGTTAAGGTATCAATCAAGAAGCTTAGTTAAGATGTTACAATGGGATCTAGTTGGACGGTAATGAGAACAACGTGAAAGGACCCCACTACAGTCTTCAGCTTAGACCCTGATCTATGGACGGCCTCCGAGATGGTGGTACCTTTTGCGGGCCAGCTGTTTACAGTGAACGTTTGGTCCGCCGTTGAGTTGGCCTGGTCACGTGTCATGGGCGATCTGGCCGAGCCAAATGAACAAATTATGAAACATTTATAAACAATTGGAGCGATATGCAAGAGGTGAGAGAAATTGACGACCTCTGTCGACTAAAAAGCAACCATATGACTCTACAAGAAAGCATCCCTCGGTACCTAACATTCAGACCTGATAATACGGTAGATTCTCGGACGTAGCCTTAGTATCTCTGTCGCTAAGCAGCTGTTCATGTGGAGACTATGGATTAGCCAGACGGCCTCTAGCACCGGCTTAAGCGGAATTAGAGACGCTAGCTCGGGAGCTGTGATGACAGATCAGCTCAAACAACCCATTTGATGTTAATGGATGAGCATCTTGGACGTCTGATGGAGTAAACGCCTCAACATGGGGTAAACCTGATAAGTGCAAGAATACCCAGGAAAAAAATAACATGCAATGCCCGACGTCGTTCGGCATAAGTTTTCTACCAAAACAAAACAAGGAGGACAACTATCTGCAGAGCTAAGTCAACCCCGGCCATGTCGACCTACACGACAAACCGTCATGCCTACCGAATCTCGACGCTCGTATTCCGATGAAAAAGGACAATACGGAAGGAGAGATGCTCTGGGCGAACCCATGGATGAATCACTAAGTGCCTCTATAATAGAGAGGACGTCGTCTCCAGACGCCATTCATCAACAGGAAGAGAGGTGTTGGACACGCTGTCACAGTTAAACGCAACATTAAAAGAGAGTCCGGCTGCCTATAGTGCATTGTCGGCCCACAATCAAACAGCTAAACCCCAGGGAATAAAACGCACCCGTGTCCGAGATTGTCAAAACGAGGCACCTATACTTCACACCGAGCTACTCGCCGTCATTTTCTAGGGAATCGGGTCATCGTTGGTGTTATAGATGCACAATAGCAAGTGGATTTGGTAGATTTGAGTGCATTCGCCAAACATGAATATGGTAATCGATGTACATGTATCTTCAATCGCATCGATATCCTGTCCAAGTAAGCGTGGGTCGTCTCCATCTGGACGAAAAGTTTCTCAGGGAAAGGGGCATTTGTCTTCCAACCAATCATAACGACATACCAAAAGTATACTAGACTCCCAAAATGCATAAATCACCACAGAAAGCTAGATTCATAGCTGGTTCTAGAAGCTGCACCACCAAGCTTCGTTCAACCCTATTCAGGGCCTTTCAGGAGGTAAAAGCATTTTGGGAAAGGTATTGCGCCACTATTTCTAAAAACTCTGGCGTTGAATGTATGTGGATATTGAAAAACAGACATGTATCCACATGGGATTTCTGGACTCTCTATACCACAATTCCTCATCAGGACCTCATTGACCGTCTAAGTTCATTAATAGTATTTGTGTTCAAGAAAACTGTTCGTAGATATATTAATGTCGGAAGCCATAAAGCATTTTTAGCTCTACTACATACAAGAGATATCGTTCATGGGATATTTCTTTGTTGATAGAGTTGCTTGAATTTCTCATGAAAAATATCTATGTGAAATTTGGCAACACAATATATGAGCAGCATATAGGTATTCCAATGGGTACTAATTGTGCACCCCTGTTGGCTGACCTATATCTGTTCTCTTATGAATATGACTATATGGAGGCGCTTTCAAAAACCGATTCATTGAAAGCCCTTCCTTCTCATTCACCAAACGCTATATAGACGATCTTCACGCTGTGGATAATCGGAATATAAATGACGCAGTAAAGGATATATATCCACCTTCACTGGATTTGAAGGAAACTACAGAGAGCCCTATAGGCACATCATAATTAGATCTATATCTATATAAAAATGAAGCGCGTATTCTGTCTCGTCGACTTTATGACAAAAGAGATGATTACAATTTCGACATCGTAAACTATCCCTTTTTGGACAGTAATATTCCAGTGTGACCTGCATATGGCGTATACATATATCACCTAGTAGCATTTGCTAGATCCTGTGTTAAATGTGACGATTTTAATCAACGTCACAAAACATTGTTGCAGAAACTCATAAAACAGGGTTATTCCACCAAGCGCCTCCACTCAAAGTTTCTCAAATTTGGCGATACATGTCGCATGCTGATAGCAAAATACGAACGTAGCGTGCGAGATCTATGGCGCTATGTTTCGTAAGTTGTGTCTAATTCCGCTTAACCCGAGGCTAGGGGCCGCATGAACCCATGCACTTAAAGATCCTCGTGGTGCTCATATGAACAGTCACAATCAAAGCGTGACTGAGATACATCATTCTCTAGATGACGACTTTACAACGATTATTATGGATTAAGAATACTGATCAGCGATACGGATTTTATATTTTTGGAACATCATGATGTCTTGTCTGCATCATTGAAAACTGTTGACCGCTTCTCTCTTGCAGGAAACTAGCCTATGTTTATGTATACTATGATTGCCTTTTTGAATTTGGTGCTAATACTGTTATATGAAATATGGAATAGATCTTTGGATTATAGACGCGGATATTCTATAATGGACGACGGCTGAATTATGAATGACGGACTAGACGCTTGTATTTGAGGGGTAACTTGTTCAAAAGTTATTGGTCTTGATGAATTTATCCGCATGTAGCTGACCCATGAGCTGGAACGAACCGCTGTTCACTGTAAAACTCTTGCTTTAAACAGAAATTGGCTGGTATGATATCCGCTGTGCTTAGGGGTGTCGCTTCTCAGCCACATGACAACAGCGTCTTGATGTAGACCCAATAAGGGTACATGTTGGTCGAGTCGCAGATGAGTTTTTCGTTGAGTGAAATATCCACCTGCTGAATCACAGAGTGCATAAATGCGTCAGATCCGTCATGCATTGAGCAGCCGTCGCCTATTAAGAGTTTCGAAAGGTCCATAATCCAAAGACCTGTTTCATTTATAATGTAAGCACCTAAGTTACCATGATCGAAAGATAAAGGGAAATTGGAGTTACTTGAAAGATAGAAGCGGTCAACAGTTTTTAATGATACCGGCAAGATCAATTGATAGTCTGTTCATCAAATTCGCATTACAATTCCATTTTCGTAGAGTGTAGTACATTGCCGTGTTGTATCCGAAAAGTAATGTTACGATATTGGTGTGATGAAAAAGTAATGGAATGTTCTAATGGACATATTAATATGCTAGATAAGTATCTCAGTCACGCTTAGATTGCGACTGCTTATATAAACACTACAGAGATGTTTCTTACATAGTATTTATACAGCCCCTAGCCCTGGTTTAGCAGAATTGGATACAAATTACAATACATAGCGCCAAAGATCTTGAGCTTTGTCGAGCCCACCATAACATTGTCGACGATGGCTTTCCCGTCCCCACTGACGATCTTGGCTTTCAAGTACATATGTCTCTGGAGGGAAGGATATGTTCCACCCATAGCCCCTTTTCAGCACTGGTGTGCGTTGGCAGCACGGGCTACAAATTTATATTCACTGTAAATCGAAGAGTAGGACTCTGAATGGTTTAAGGATGTTTTGCTGCATGGTAGCTGGCGCCAGGCCTTGGCGGCGCAGCACTTTTGTTCTGTACGGTTCGTTGTGTTTTATCAAATGAATCGTTGAATAGTTGAATACCGTTGAATGCATCACAAAGGGCTTGGGCCCCACTTCGAACAGCTTGTTTGCTCACTACTACCGTGCCATTACACAAAGTTGGAAGAGTGTGCCTGCCGAAAACGAAGTGTGACCACCACTTTTCCAATTTCGTATGTTCTGGATTATCCGGTGTGTCTTATATAGTTGGTGAAGGTATTCATGTCGGCCTGTCGGACAGGTAGACAGAGTTCGTGGTTAAATTCGACTGTGACTTGATCTCCGTATTTGCCTTTCACTGGACGTATCAGGTTGCCAGGTAGCCAACAAACGTATCGGGCTTCATAACTTCTGGTGTGTACGTACCTTGCGCTGTTGTATCTCCTGTTTCGCCCAGGTTCAGCGCCCGGGGGAGGTGGGGGTTAGGTTCCATCAATTATTGCGGCACTTCTTTCAGGCCTCCAGCGAGCTCTTCTTATCCTTGTGAGTCCCGATCTGACTTGCTTTGATACATCATGTCAGTCGCCAATCGGTCATGTTGGTGCCAGTGGCCACCTGGTTCCGTACTAGCAATTCACCTTTATTATTCCAGGTCATGCTAGCTAGGATTGTCTTTTACCCGCTGTAACATCAAGCCGGCCTTTTTCTTTAAAAAAAGTGTCTTACACTGCTTAAGACTTCGCCTTCGACCAGATCACCAAAGGTAAGCAACGTTGAGCTCGGTCAATTCTTGGATGGGTGACCTGGTGCTGTACTGGCTGGGCTGATCAGTGTCCAGGATAATAGGAACTGTGAACACTCTTGTGTTCTGGCACGTGTAGGTACCGTCGTGATGACTATAAAAATGTTGAAAAACGACGTTAAATCCTACTTACTCACTCACTCACTCACTCACCCACCCACCGTGGAGCTGGTGGTAAGGGAAGTAGACTGGTCTATTGGAGTGAGGCAGAGGTCGATGGGTTGATTGGTTCATTGTCGGCTGAAGAGCCATCCCAGTAAAGGATCTAGCACTGAAGCTGTCAATGGTGCTTAGATGGCACGGAGAAAGCTGCCTTTCCGTAACACCATTTTATTCTTGGCTTGGTAGACTGGCTTCTATACCAGGGTTCGGAGACCTTTCTTGTGCTTCTTCAACTTGGTCTTTTGAACTGGAGTCAAGAGGAACATTGCCTCGTGCCTCTCAAACACTGTACAACAGCGGGATCCGTCTCGCTGAATAGTCCGAACCAGGTTGGGTGAGGCTGTTTTCAGTATCTTGGGCGTCGGTGCGTGTTTCTGTACTCGAACGAACATAGCTAACACTGGAAGCCACAAGTCCTACCTCTTTATTGTTTGCTTACGACGTACTCTGACTACAGAGACAACATGAACAAGGATAGTGTGTTTATTTTTTATTATCCCCATTCAACACGCACACCCAGCTGGGGGAAGTCACTATGGGTGTGTTTACATAATAATAAGTGGTTTCTTTAGCCCTTTTCCACGTACACGTGGTGTCTCGCCAGGAAAGATGGCGGTCCATACCCGGAGGTGGTCGAGGATGGCCTGCTTTAGGTCGAAGAGCATATACCCATGCTGCGGGTTTGTCGCACATTTAAAGGCTTTCAGCGCAAAATGGATGCGGCCGGAGTACATCTGTCTTGCCAGGTGCAGCAGTTGAGTGGTATCTGACGGGTTTTCAAACAGTATCACGTAGTACGCGTTCAAGCTGATATTCCGATGATACTGAACAGACTGACTGCACAACGTAGATTATGCTGGGCCGTCGATGGTGCCTGCCTTTTGTAAAGAGCTGCGTCACCCGAGCATCCGTCTCCAGGAGATCATCGATCATCACCAAGGTGTCCGGTTCCAAGTGTGCAGGGTTGTGTAGTTCTTCCACGAACGTGATGTGGAGCATCGTCGTATATGCCGCCTGCCATTCACCGTAACATCACACAACCCGGGCACTGGGTAGAGTAATCATGCTGCCGACTTGTTGAACGAGTTTATGGATTAAAGATGTAATCAGCCTCAAATCTGGGATGAAATCGATGTCTCTCAAACTCAGCGAAAGTGACATATGTTACAACAGGTACAAAATGAAACACATCTGACCACAAGAAACTAAACTTGTTTCTACCATTCACGAGAAAATAGAAGGAGTTGATCTTTAAAAATAAACAGCATGGCATGCCGTTTATTTTTCCACGGCCGTGTCAACAAGCGTATACACGTATGGTGCATTCTACCAACGTATGCTATGCGACATCACCGAACCGTAGGCACGAGCCATGACGCTATCCCATGGCTGCAGCTGTGCAGCCTTCAAATTCGTGAGCGTCGCCACGTCACTCATACGTCACGCAGTGACGTCATTTTCCTCTCCGCGTACAACACACACTCAATGGCGAGACAGAAAAGCCGCCGAAGCGGACAGAGTTACAAATTTCTCTGACAAGATATTCTTGCATTCGTTGTATATGACGATCCCACTGTCATCAAATATAATACATATGATGCTTTGGTGATCTTCCCTGCTGAAAAAACGCACAGGGGAGGGTTTACAAAATCCATCCATTTTGAGGCTGATTACATCTTCAAGTGTGTCTTCCCTGAGCCTGTCGACCCCGCGATGATGTAGGTGAATCGGAGTCGGCAGAGCACTGGTGTTCGCGACGAACCTTGATACCGCTGACGGGGTGTCAGTGCGTTCACTGACATGTAGTGCAATACTTGGTGTGGGTGTCGACCACGTCTGTATAATTGATGGTTGTGTAGTGACCACTGGGACCGAGAAAAGTTTGCTATGCGCTAGCGTGTCGGAGGTCTCTAGAGTTATGCGACTTACACTCATGGCTGGTAGCTGTGTCCTCGATGCGATGAGGGCTGAGGTATGCCACGTCGTAAAACACACCTCCGTACAAGATACCCTGCAGGTTTATGTATACTTTTGTCTTTTTGAATTTGGTGCTAATACTGTTATATGGAAATGGAATAGGTCTTTGGATTATGGACGCGGATATTCTCTAATGGACGACGGCTGGATTATGAATGACGGACTAGACGCTTGTAATTCAGTGTCACCACAAAACGCTGTGTTCGGCGGCAGCTGCACTTTATCCACAGCACTGTGTTCATGGTCGAACGTGGAATGAACAGCGACGGTTCCTGGTTTTATAGCCGTTTCACTTGGTTGGCCGGGACCCAGGAATTGAACGAAATGGGACAGCCTTGTCATTTCACAAATTGGACACTCTTTCCACGCCGTCCCTCAGTTTTCAGGATGCGTTCGACAGTGTAGTGGTCTTCCATTGTTTTCACGATGGGCTGTAATTCTGTCTCATAAAACCCTCTTCCCATTGAAGGTCTTCCAGTTCATATACCCGCGGTTGTTGGGATGCACATCATTTGATAACAAAGTGCTCATCGCTCCAGTTGGGTAGGTAACTCTTCTCAAACTTACCCTTGGCTTAACTGAACATCTCTTTCTGCCGTATTTGTGATTGCATGGTATATAAGGCACGCCAGTGTTGGGCTTGTTTGCGTTCAGTACTAGTGACGGTTGTTCGCTGAAAACTTCGGGATAGGCTCGGTTTTAGCCAGCCACAAATTTCGGGAGGACATCGATGTACCGTGGTGTAGTCTTGATCGTAACATGCTTGTACATGCGGCCTGTGAACGCCCACTTGAACCTTTCGACGATGGAAACCTTGGTCTCGTACGTGTGACGGAATAACACCTTCTGAGATTTAAAAACTGTCGGAAGGAGGTGTCATGGGTTTACAATTACAACGGCTTGCGACCCGTCTTGAAGATGCTCTTGAGTGCTGCCACGAGATTCTTCTCCGTTTTCGTCCGGACATACATGGACAGGATATTGATGCCAGTCCAGATATACCAATTACCATCGTTGTGTTTGACGAAGGCACCCATATCGACAAAAATTTGCTTGCCATTATGCATCTATACCGCCAACGATCACCCGGTTCCGTAGAAAATTGCAGCAAGCATTTCAATGTAAGGTATAGTTGTCTTGTTGTTTTTTGCTAAGCTCGGATAAGGTCAGTTTTATTCTCTCTGGCTTAGCTACTCGATAGAGGGCCGACACTGCACTATAGGCGGCCGGACTCCCGAGGCTGTAATACAGCGTGCCCAACGCCTTCTCCCAGCTGTTCATGTTGATGAATGACGTCTGGCGGGCGACGTCCTATCGTTTTAGAGGTTAGTGATTTCATCCATGGATTCGCTCAGTATGTCATCCCCTCGGTGTCGTCCTTTGCCGTCAGAATGCGAGCGTCATATTTCGACAGTGCTTGACAGTGGGTCGTGAAATTGGAATGGTCGATCGACATAGGGCCGATTGAGCATCTGTAGATATTGATCGTCCGCCTATTTAAATATCTGTTTTATAATTTGTACATTGGGCTCGACCAGTGGCAGGTGACCAGGCCAACTCGACGGCCGACTGCTCGTCCTAGTGTAAACAGCTGATCCACAATAGGAACCACCCTCTCGAAGGCCGTCCATAGATCGTAGTACAGGATGAAGTCCGTAGAAGGGCCCTTGTAACCTCCCAAGCATGCGGGGAATCGACCACCGTGTATGTAGATGGCATGCCCAATGTAGATGAGGTTGCCATAGAGCTCACCGGTCAACACTCATTTCAATTTCGTCCACCCATCACTGTGTAGGGTAATCATATCCGATGTGGTGTTAGAGTCCAAGCGACAGTTCACCCGGTCTTCTACAATGGTGCTATTATCCACATAGATGTGTACCCCCACCTTGTGTGTAAGGGTAGTGATGACTCATAGAACTCATGGTTGAGCGTGACCTGACTTTCTAGGGTACTTGACAAAAATGAATACCGATCTTGATAAGTGGGTCTATGTATCGACCCGCCACTGCCTGTTTGGTCCCGCCCACCAATTTGGTTGTTGCATTTTTTAAGGCGATGCCATTCTATTGGTTGAAAATACGACGATGTGATTGGTCCGTTTCCGTCTCGCTGATTGGTCTGTTAGACAGAAAGTGGCTTCTGGAACTAAATTAACAATGAAGTGACTGCAGAGTATTAAAGGTGGGGTTGATCTCTTGAAGAACTGTCTTCATTCCTCAGCGATTACTCGTTCGACCCTCGCCTGAATTAAAACAAGCTTTTTCATTGGCTCATTATTTATAGCACGAAAAGGGTTCCCCGCGACGACAAACATGCCAATCTGTCTCAGTTTACCTGGTTCTTCTTTTCCCCCATTTTTGAATGTAAAAACAAAAAGTTGCCATTAATTTTTCCACATCAAATTACACACATGCTTATGGCGAACTTTTATTGGCATTCGGAGTTTCCATCTCAACATCGTCATGCTACATGGATAGGGAGAGTTCGCATGGTCCAAAGTCAGCTAACCGTTACTGAGCCTGAATATTCATTTGTATCGGAATACTCTCCTGGATATTCATAACAAAAACTAAATTGATGGACATTTCTTAAGTTCATCGATTCCGTTATCAGCAGACCTAATTACCCTAGTAATCGTCTGACGTGACTTTGGGCCATTCGCAATATCTCGATCATATGTTCGACTTGCCAGAAATCCTATATAAAACCACATGTCTCAGTTGACCTGTGACGTAGACGTCCTTGTTCTCGATCTCAAACTCTGTCGTCACACACGGACTGTGGATCAGTCAGCCATTTCTCAGGGAAAGAGGTATTTGTCTTCCAACCAATCATAACGACATACCAAAAGTATACTGGACTCCCAAAATGCATAAATCACCATACAAAGCTAGATTCATAGCTGGTTCTAGAAGCTGCACTACCAAACTTCTTTCAACCCTATTGACGAGGACCCTTCAGGAGGTAAAAGCATTTTGGGAAAGGTATTGCGCCACTATTTCTAAAAACTCTGGCGTTGAATGCATGTGGATATTAAAAAACTCAAAATGCCTTACGGAAGAACTTGATGCTAAAGGTCACATACCGTACAGACATGTATCCACATGGGATTTCTCGACTCTCTATACTACAATCCCTCATCAGGACCTCATTGACCGTCTAAGTTCATTAATAGTATTTTTGTTCAAGAAAACTGATCATAGATATATTAATGTCAGAAGCCATACAGCATTCTTTAGCTCTATTACATACAGGAGATATCATTCATGGGATGCTTCTTTGTTTATAGAGTTGCTTAATTTCTCATTAAAAATATCTATGTGAAATTTGGCAACACAATATGTCAGCAGCATATAGGTATTCCAATGGGTACTAATTGTGCACCCCTGTCGGTTGATCTGTATCTGTTCTCTTATGATAATGACTATATGCAGGCGCTTTCAAAAACTGATCCATTCAAAGCCGGTTCCTTCTCATTCACCAAACGCTATATAGACGATCTTCTCGCTGTGGATAATCGCTATATAAATGACGCAGTGAAGGATATATATCCACCTTCACTGGATTTGAAGGAAACTAAAGATAGCCCTACAGGCACATCATATTTAGATCTATATCTCTATAAAAATGAAGTGGGCATTCTCTCTCGTCCACTTTATGACAAAAGAGATGATTACAATTTCGACATCGTAAACTATCCCTTTCTGGACAGTAATATTCCAGTGGGACCTGCATGTATACATATCTCGCCTAGTAGCATTTGCTAGATCCTGTGTTAAATGTGACGATTTTAATCAACATCACAAAACATTGTTGCGGAAACTTATAAAACAGTGCTATTCCACCAAGCCCCTCCACTCAAAGTTTCTCAAATTTGGCGATACATATCGCGATACATATCGCATGCTGATAGCAAAATACGAGCGTAGCGTCATTTACAACTATCATTATGGATTAAGAATACTGATCAGCGATACGGATTTTATATTTTTGGAACATCATGATTGTCTTGTCGGCATCATTGAAAACTGTTCTCTCTTGCTGGAAACTAGGCTATGTTTATGTATACTATGATTGTCTTTTTGAATTTGGTGATAATACTGTTGTATGGAATATGGAATAGGTCTATGAGATAGACCATTCTTCAGATGACGACTTTACAACGAATATTATGGATTAAGAATACTGATCAGCGATACGGATTTGATATTTTTGGAACATCATGATGTCTTGCCGGCATCATTGAAAACTGTTGACCGCTTCTCTCTTGCAGGAAACAAGCCTATGTTTATGTATACTATGATTGTCTTTTTCAATTTGGTGCTAATACTGTTATATGGAATATGGAATAGGTCTTTGGATTATGGACGCGGATATTCTCTAATGGACGACGGCTGAATTATGAATGACGGACCAGACGCTTGTAATTTGGATTATGGACGCGGATATTCTTTAATGGACGACGGCTGAATTATGAATGACGGACTAGGCGCTTGTAATTGGCCCTCCGTAGCAGGGTATATATAGGCCAATATAATAGACTAGGAGTAAATTAACATTGGAATGGCTGATGAGTGACACTGGAGTGAATTCGAGTAAATTAGCATTTAAGTGACTGGAGAGTATGGGCATTTGACCTCAAAGGACAAGTGGAAGTGACATCACGAAGGGTCAATTTTCATTGACCTCCGGAAGTCAAAAGAGGTATGATTGACCTACTTGCAGAGCTAAAATTAGATCAAACAGGGACGATAACTCTGTAAGTAGGTATATCACAGACGTTTCACGCTTTCTCTACTACTCACATTCAATAAAATATAAGATCAAAAGATTAAGTTCAAATTAAATTTCCATGTTAATTCCCTTCATAATTTGTAGCGATTAAAAAAAGGTGTCTTCCAATCATTTTCTGGTGATATGAGAACGTCAGGTGGCCTCCAAATCGCCGGAAATACTGGACAGTTGAGTAGGGTCCACCAGCTTTGCATCCACCAGGAAGCGTCCACGAGCAGACCGGACGTACACCAGTGCACCGGTTGTCGAGTTGTCTCCCTTTTTGGTACTCTTTTGATACAGGTATAAAATAAGGAGGGAAACGACGTCAGTTCAAAGTTTTGAAGGGTGCAGACAGAGAGTGTCAAAAATTATGTCAGCTCTGCATAAGCCATCCTGGCCGTTTGTGTCTGATTCTTTGGAGAATTTAACTTCTGAATTATCGACGTTATCGAGATGTTTCGATTGTTGCAGCGGGGATTATCATTCGTTCCACTGCCCACTCTGCCCGGCTTTCAAACCCACACAAATGAGCAAGTTGGCAAAGCACTTCGAGAAGTAGCTCCGGTGTAGCCTTGTTCCATACTACGTGAGAACAACGCTACGGCTGCAAGCCAGTCACCAGATCGAGTTGTTGGGAAATTGCCGTACGGGCAATATTTGCCGAACCAATTGACCATAACCAATAAAATAATTCGATTCTATGTCCACTTGCCTTTCATAAAAATCCTTGTTTATGAGTGACCGTCCGTTTTTAGCTTGGCAAGAGATCGAAACTCGGACGAGGGGGGTAAAACTGTCCACATCGCCGCCATCTTTACATCGGTAAGTTTTACATGGACAGTATAACCCCCTCGTCCGAGTTTCGATCTCTTGCCAAGCTAAAAACGGACGGTCACTCATAAACAAGGATTTTTATGAAAGGTAAGTGGACATAGAATCGAATTATTTTATTGGTTATGGTCAATTAGTTCGGCAAATATTGCCCGTACGGCAATTTCCCAACAACTCGATCTGGTGACTGGCTTGCAGCCGTAGCGTTGTTCTCACGTAGTATGGAACAAGGCTACACCGGAGCTATTCGAGAAGTAGATGGAGAAAACCATCCATGAATTGATGTGATATCTGACGGTCGTAATTACGACCGTCAGATATCACATCAATTCATGGATGGTTTTCTCCATCTATTCGAGAAGGTGCATTGGAGAACACGAGTATTAGGACAAAATGGTGAGTGTCGACTTTTCCACTTTAGCGTGTCAGTGTCAAAGACTTTGACTCACTGTTGTCCAATTTGGCAAGGCTTTGGTGTAAGACCTCCCATTGAAAAGGTAATATTCTTGACAAAAGACGGACAATACAACTTGTGGCCACAGGGGCGTGTAGCTGGTCGGTTATTAATTATGATATTAACATTTATATATACTCTCCTCCTACTCTATATAGAGTAGGAGGAGAGTATATATAAATATTAATATCATAATTAATAACCGACCAGCTACAAGCCCCTGTGCTTGTGGCAGATCCTTTGTCAATTATATTTCGTGAGTCTTACACCAAATCGTTGCCTCCAATTTTTCCATTCTCTGATGACTGACAAATTATAAACAGATAAATAGGGAAGGCCTATTGCCTATTGGGCCCTTGACATATCCCCCCAGATCTGATTAAAAACAGACCCAGAAACCCTCTAAGTCGATCTGACGAAGTCTGAAAAATATCTTGAGAGGGCTTGAGAGAATTCTAAATCCCCCCCCCCAACCCATTCGGGTACAACCTGTTAAATGGCTGGAACTGTAAAAAAAACCCATTAGTTTGTTTCACAATAAAGATCAATCAAGTACATGTACATGTATAGTGCAGAAAAGACACTTGCTTATATTTCAATTCAAATGAGAACACAACTGTTTTTTTCTTGTTTGATAATTTCTGTAATAATTCAATCACCCTATTATAATTCAATTGCCCTCAATTTTGTGGAAAAGATTGTCAGTTGTGTTAATGACTACCCTCTAAAATTATTAAAATAACTAAGAAATAATGGATTATTTGCAGACAATTGCGGACAATTTTATCCACTTGCTGTTCTAATAAATTTGATCACCTCCATTTTTTCGGTTGGAACTTCACTTCTATGATTTATTATTAGGGGAATTATTGTGCCTGAATTTAAAAACTGCCTGAGAAATGTAACGGGCTACACCCGTATTTTTTTGACATTCATTAAACAATAAGCAGATTATTGTAATTGGATTGAAGACTGCCATTGTACATCAATTTGTGTGATTGAAGGTTTTCGTCGTTGAGTTGACACTTGTTGTTGTTGTTGTAAATTGGTTTGTTACGTGGTGGTGAATATTTACCTCCCGAGCCTGCAATTTTGTATAAATCTTACGCAGCAAACCTCTCTGGATGTTGAAGGAAATGCCTTGATGACGGATCGTTCATACCTCCATGGAAATTATCTATTTTATTGCTCGAAAGTTGCACAACTTTCCGTCAAAGATTTCGCCATCTCGCCCAGCTGAAAGCAAGTTGTCAAGCTAGCACGTGCGCTTTTGGAGGCGCGACGACGAATATGCATTTGATTGGCTGATGCTCGGCGGTCGAAGGTCACGCCAGCAAGCTATAAATACCGAGTCAAACCAAGGCTCGGGGGCTCATTTCCTAAAATGATGCCCGTGGACGAAGTTGTTCCCGATATTTTCCTCTTCGATGAGAGATGGGGGAGATGACCGATCTTATTGAATGATAAATGCCACCCGCGATGATTGATGTAACTGAACAGTAGTTGTACTATCCGCCACCGAGCCGATACCAACACGTGTTCATTGTTTGCACAACATCGTCCGGTCAAGGCTGTTGTTCAGATGCCGATTTCTGATGACGGGACGACCTCAGATGGAGAAGAACATATAATTGAATTACTTTTATTTTGGAACCTGGAAATTAGAGGACTCTAAGAGGGATTTCGCCACACAAGGCTTGGACTACACCAGATCCGGTGGTAGGACACATCTGGCTAGTATTTTCCCCACCGAGTACGGTGGTTGAGAACTTTACTTGGACCAGTTGACCTATCACCACCAGATTCGGTGGTAATTCACACACATACAAGGAAATTAGCCAAATTGGGCAAGAACAAACACAAAACCTTTTAAGATAATATAATTTATTATAATAATACATATCGTTAAGATTAAATGATGTAGCAGTCATATAAATGTTTGGGGTTATTGGCAGGCCCGGCGAGCACTATGTGCCACACATGTGCATGGTCACTAAGGAATACAAGGTGAAATTTCGAATCATGAAAATCGTAAAGGTGAACTAGAAGATGTCTTATGTGACCGACTGACTAGGTAGAAAGGCACATGTACATGTAGGCCATAATGCTGACCTGGCCTCCAATTTACCCACCCCTGAAAAAAAAAAGAAAAAAAAAACATTAAAATGTAAAAAGGGGTGGGTGGGTGGGATAAAAATTTTACATGAACTTGTTTGACATGATAAAAAGGCGCCTGCTCGGAAAGTGAGGAGGAGTACCGAGGTCGATGGTTATATTGCACGAGAAAACAAGATGGCGTCCGAAGCCAGGGCATGATGGGAACCACGGATTCCAAAAAATTCATATTGGAAATATAAAAAAAAAGGCATGCGAAGCTCAACACTTACAAGGGGCGGTTGTATGCTTCTCATAAATTCAAGGAAATAATTGTTCACTTATATAATACAGATATAACAAACCTGAAAGCTTAAGCCAGAAAATTATACACTGTACACAGCTCCCCCTAGCGTCCCTGCCCAATGCCAATTACCCATTCTGACGGCCGCCAGAATGTCATAATTAGCCAAATTGGGCAAGAACAAACACAACACCTTTTAAGATAATATAATTTATTATAATAATACATATCGTTAAGATTAAATGATGTAGCAGTCATATAAATGTTTGGGGTTATTGGCAGGCCCGGCGAGCACTATGTGCCACACATGTGCATGGTCACTAAGGAATACAAGGTGAAATTTCGAATCATGAAAATCGTAAAGGTGAACTAGAAGATGTCTTATGTGACCGACTGACTAGGTAGAAAGGCACATGTACATGTAGGCCATAATGCTGACCTGGCCTCCAATTTACCCACCAAAACACACCAAAACACAGTCTGGGCCGAAATGACAAATACAAGTGTTGGAGAGGCGGGGGGAGGGGGGGGGAGGGGGAGGGAGTGGATGAGGGCAGAGCGGTTAAGAATTGGAAGCGACTGAACGAGCAAAGGTCTGAGACGCAGAAATAAGGCGAGTGAAACCAAAATCAAGATAGCGCAAATAAGCGTCAGAAGACCATCCCCCGATACATTGGATTATCTCCCCTGGAACCCCCGCTCTAAAAGCATATGACGCACCCCCTCGACGGAAACTGTGACCAGAAAAGGAATCGGATGGAAGGCCAATCGAGGACAAAGTAGAACGCAGGAAGGACTGGAAAACTGCATGTGTAACAGGTATCGGGTGGGAGGGAGAGGTATGGGCAAAAAGAGGTTCAGAGGGGTCCGGGCGAGGACGCACCGTTAACATGCGACGAAAGGCTTTGGAAGGACAAAGAGGCGAGTCGGGGATAGCCGCTAAAGGAACTTTAAAAGAGCGATCCCCAAACTGATTAGTTTTAGAGTATTTAAGTGAGACCGAGACCCCCCAAGGAAAACAGGAAACATCCCGAAGACATGGGTATCGTGTAGGGGAGAAGGCAGACACAGACTGGGGAATCAGTGAAGATTTACGAGCCATAAGAAAAAAGGCGAAAATAAATAGACAGTACATAACACAATGAAACGGGTTTGAAAAGTCTAAACAACGCCAAATTCTCAATAAAATAGTCGGTGTCATCGGACGTGCCTGTACAGGAGCACGAAACATCTGCTTACCAGCCCCCCGCAGTGTTAAGGTCACTAATATATGCGAGAGAGGTGGGCAGTCAAGACCCTGTAAAAGGTGCCAGAGGCGTACGCCATTAAGATAATTCCTTATGCTAGAAATTGCAGTGAAAGACCCTCTCAAAAACTGTACATACAAACACAGAGTGTCAACAGATGCTGGTTGAGATATTTGTCCAAAATAGTCACAAAACAGTAGGTAAGCCTTCCACTGTGTACGGAGGTTAGCATGAGTACCGCTAGCGAAGGCATCCTGCTGTGTGGCTCGTGCGGCAGTTCTTAAGGCGCGCAACTGTGCACCTGTAATTCACCATGAACAAGAAAAATTAAACATATGCTCTGGTAAGCAACATTTCCTATCAACAGATACATTACAGGCCTGAGAAAACTGTATAGCACAATATTCAGGTGACAAGTGCCACCTAGACAAAATGTCTGCCACCCGATTCTCCTTTGTAGTGAGGTGCACAGCTCGCAACTCGAAGTCAAACACCGCGACATAATATGCAATTTCTCGCAGGCAGCTAGCCATAATCTGATGCCTAACACGACCTGAATTAAGGACCATGACCACTGCTAAGTTATCACACGCCACAGTTATTCGTTTACCGGACCATTCCTGGCCCCAGAGTTTAATAGCCACCATGATTGTCATGCATTCAAGTACAGCTATTGGAAGCTGCTGTTCTAGTATCCAGGTTGGAAACGGAGAGTGAAAGAAACCATTAGGGTTCCATCCACCACATCCAGTAAGGCAAGCATCTGTGGCGAAGATTTCATCGGGTTCACACCACTGGTCAAACTTAAGAATAGCGACTCCGTTAAATGTTCGCAAAAACACACACCACCATAGCAAATCCTTACGAAAGTCCTCTGTCAGCTGGAAACGTGCACTATTACCCGCTCCAAGTTCACGCAAGACGACAAGCATGCGCGAAATAAAGAGACGACCAGGATGCACACACTTGGCAACAAACACAAGTTTTCCGATAAGAGATTGCAGCTGTCGTTTCGTTGCAGACGTGCGAGACAACCACTCATTCAAAAGTAGGTCAAGACCGTTTAGTTTATCCGGTGGAACACGCAGTTCTTCAGCCGAAGTATCGATTTCTAAACCTAAGAAAGGCATTGTGGTACTAGGTTCCCAGGCTTTTGGTTCAGATTCCTCAGCACCGACTTCGCTAAGGATACCGCGAAGTTTCTGGAAGGACAGATTGGCCAACTCTGGATGGTCAGCTCCACCGAAATCGTCCAAATAATTCACCACACTTACACTGCGTTGTCGCGCTATGTAGCAAATAGCATTGGTCACCCGCTGACAAATGTAAGCAGCCGAGCGTAAACCAAATGGAAAAACCCTGTCAATATATAGTTTACTTTGCCATTTAAATGCAAGAAAATGTAAATCACCAGGATCCACGGGGATCTGACGGTATGCACGTCGGAGATCACACTTAAACAGCAGACAGCCGGGACCTTTCTCGCGCACTAAATCCAAAAGTGAATCAACAGTCGGGTATGTCAGAGATGTAACATCGCCTAAGTAGCAATCTTTTTCAATGCCGTCATTTACGGATGTGCCAATTGGCCAGCTGAGGTCCAAAATAACTCTGCGGGTGGCACCATTGTCTTTATCGACCGTATTCAGTGGTGACAATACCAGGCCAGTGCCTAAGGGGTTACTATCAAAGGGGCCCAATGTAGCACCATACTCTAGCTCAGTGGCAATATAGCTAGACACATTAGCTGGAAAGTCCCGCGCACCCTTGTGTGTTCTATTGTCACTTACAGGTGGGTGGTCTCTGGAGTAACCTATGGGGAATCCGTAACACAAAAACTCTGCTACCATGTTGTCTGAATAATCATTCAATAATAGACGCAAGCGTGGGATATTCCATGCAGACGGGACAGGTATACGACAGTGTTGAAAGTTAGATAGGCAGGACGAGAACACTTTATTATGTGCAGCCAGCATATACTCCTCAGTTCTGGCTGGATCCAGGACAAAACAAGACAAATCAGACGTGACAGGTGGACATGACGTAACTGGTATTTCAACGTTATAATTGACGCTCGCACAAGCTGGATTTTTATTAGCATAATCACTATCGGAGACAAGACAAGACGAAACACTGACAGACTTATCCGTGACACTATGTATTTCACTGGCAGGATAAACTGGACTAGACGGGACGTCACTAGAAATATTACGGTGCAACGCCTCGCTCAAATCCTGTCATTGTAATGGCGCGCTGCCTCTTCTCACATTAGGAGGATGTTGTTGTAATTTTGGACATGCCGACTCTGGGTGTTCCTGCATGGCTTTGTTGGACAGCCAACATGTTGCGCAAATATGCCTCACCCACCTACGTTCCTTGCCCACCATGCCCAAATGCCCCTTTTCTGTTGTCGAACATACACCCACTTGAAAGTCTTTACAGAAATAGGTGGTAGAACGTGCGGTAGTGCTTGGGTTACTACTAGATCCGGTTCTCTTCGGGGACAGATCGCGAGGCTTGGTATGTAGTATGACGGATTCAAGGTCCGTAAATGAGTCGCCCCATATACGCAGTCCTCTTTCAATATCCAACAGGACTGCCGCGTGAAAATCTAGGACCACTCTCCAAGAATAATTACAGGCATGATACATTAAAGTTCTTAAGTGGGCTATACGATGTTTACACTCGAGGCTGGTTGGGTGTAGGGATTCCAGTATTGCGGTATATCCCGCTATGAATTGTGGGATAGACAGCTGTTCATATGTAAGCCTTTTGTTCACAAATTGTAAGCCCAAGAAAGTATGTGGCCAATGTTGAGGCAGAACTACATGGTCGGTGAGTTTAATATCTTTACCCGACTTAAGATTAAAACCCCTACCTTGCCTGGAAGGCAATGCATCATCCGATTCATCATCTAGATGGCCAGGAAACGTTGTCAAACACCTCTCTGTTCGCCGGTCTAACCAGTTCAATCGACGTAGGTCAGCCAGTGTAGGCATGTTTTCATTTCTCCGTTGATCTTGCACAGTACGCTCTGTAGTTCCTGAAGGGTAACCTACTGATAACCCCCGAACATCTGATCGTATATTCTGAGAGATTCCCGGCTCAACAGTTCGACAATCCGCTAACTGTTTTCTCAAATTGTCTACCTCATGTTGCAAGTCATTTAAAGAACGCTGTTTTTTAGCAGTAGCAAGGTCATTCAAAAGTTGTTCACGCTGCAGTGAAATGGCTGCAAGCTGGGCATCCAAATCCGGTGTTTCACACCCCGCTGAATTTTGACTTCGAGTGTTCGTACCAGCATGCATAATGGGTGAATGTTCTAAAACGGCACCAAGTCTCTCCGAGACACCGACTGGGGAATTCTCCCGCGTATTAACAAAACGTAATTGCTTACTCAACGTTGAAATTTCTGTTTCCAAGTCCATTTCTAAATCGGCCATAGCATCGTCGTGCGACCTTCCCGTGTGCAGGGCGGCATAATCAACCCTCCGAGTTCGTCTGGAGCGCAAACGAGGCACAGTTTCAATCTCAACAGAACGAGACATGACAAGACTTCTCAAAAGAGATAAAAGCTGATAAAAAATTTTACATGAACTTGTTTGACATGATAAAAAGGCGCCTGCTCGGAAAGTGAGGAGGAGTACCGAGGTCGATGGTTATATTGCACGAGAAAACAAGATGGCGTCCGAAGCCAGGGCATGATGGGAACCACGGATTCCAAAAAATTCATATTGGAAATATAAAAAAAAAAGGCATGCGAAGCTCAACACTTACAAGGGGCGGTTGTATGCTTCTCATAAATTCAAGGAAATAATTGTTCACTTATATAATACAGATATAACAAACCTGAAAGCTTAAGCCAGAAAATTATACACTGTACACAGCTCCCCCTAGCGTCCCTGCCCAATGCCAATTACCCATTCTGACGGCCGCCAGAATGTCATAAACTCACTTTTACACCAGATCCGGTGGTAGGTTACATCTGGCTAGTATTTTCCCCACCGAGTACGGTGGTTGAGAACTTTACTTCGACCAGTTGACCTATCACCACCAGATTCGGTGGTAATTCCCACACTCTCAGGCATAACTCATCATTACACCAGATCCGGTGGTAGTTACATCTGGCTAGTATTTTCCCCACCGAGTACGGTGGTTGAGAACTTTACTTCGACCAGTTGACCTATCACCACCAGATTCGGTGGTAATTCACACACATACAAGGAAAACTCACCTTTACACCAGATCCGGTGGTAGGACACATCTGGCTAGTATTTTCCCCACCGAGTACGGTGGTTGAGAACTTTACTTGGACCAGTTGACCTATCACCACCAGATTCGGTGGTAATTCACACACATACAAGGAAAACTCACCTTTACACCAGATCCGGTGGTAGGACACACATCTGGCTAGTATTTTCCCCACCGAGTACGGTGGTTGAGAACTTTACTTCGACCAGTTGACCTATCACCACCAGATTCGGTGGTAATTCACACACATACAAGGAAAACGCACCTTTACACCAGATCCGGTGGTAGTTACATCTGGCTAGTATTTTCCCCACCGAGTACGGTGGTTGAGAACTTTACTTCGACCAGTTGACCTATATCACCACCAGATTCGGTGGTAAATCACACTCTCAGGCATAACTCATCATTACACCAGATCCGGTGGTAGTTACATCTGGCTAGTATTTTCCCCACCGAGTACGGTGGTTGAGAACTTTACTTCGACCAGTTGACCTATCACCACCGGATTCGGTGGTAATTCTCACACTCTCAGGCATAACTCATCATTACACCAGATCCGGTGGTGCTATAACTGACAATTCTGGGATGAGATGAATGGACTACCCTGGACCATTGATACAGTGAGAAGACGCAAAGTGACAATATTAACAAAGTCATACATCCGTTTTACTGTGTATTTATTTATCGGTATGGAGAATAAAATCGTTCCCGTTATATTTTAACCTGAATACAATCTCTGTTTTCTATGAGTCTGTGTTTTGCATGCTTATCACTGTCTGGTACGAATCCGGTCGAGGAGAGAGAGAGTACCTAACTCTGATGTGATATTCTACCTCACCCGAATTATACCGCCTCCGAAGAGTATAATTGCAGCACTAGTGAGATACACTGGGTGCATGGGGTAGACTGTTACAGAACTAAAAAAAAAATCTTGGGAAATGCTGCAATTGATTTGAAGTGTTGCATGTACATGTACCAGTATGTTCTTTAGAAATTCTCATCCCATGACAATGCTTTTCCACACTGTATGCACGGGTAATAACCATTATCATTTAAGAATTTAGAAGATATTATTTCAAGTAATCTGTTTTTATTTCAGCCTGAGAGCCGTGTAGAAATAAACGATCTTGTTGATCCATGTTTGCAACTGATCTTCCGGTATGTGTGTGAAGGGAATGTTGTTGAAGCCAACAGGTTGTCAAGGGTGTGCCATAGATGGCACAATCTAACTCGAGGTGATTACATCTGGATGAAACACCTCAGAAAAGATGGTTTTATTAAAGGTACATGATGTATGACATTATATTCATGCAATAAGTATTCCTCTGCAAAATGAGTGTTCAATCTCTCCCTCATGTAATCACACAAACTATTTTTAAAGTGAACAGTATTCTGGTGCTAAGATTTGAAGAAAATGGTTTGACCCTGTACAAAGTCACAAACATGTACATGTGATTATAGGACATTTTCCGGACCCCCACTCCGCCCAAGAAAAGTTGAATTATGCCTTGGGGAGACGATGTCTGATCATTGAACTGATATGACTTAGGTTCCCCACTTTGTAATAGTTCTGGGGGGTTATCATGGGGAGGTCGTTGGTGCATAGAAGAAATATGTCTTAACCCTTTGAGGCTCAGAACTAGACTGACTGTGTATCAAAGACTCCAGTGTAATTACTGATACATCCTATTAAACCAAACAGTGCTGTGAGCTACTGAGACAAACAGTATATGTTACAACTAATGGCACATGTGTGTTCAAGATTAACCATGACTTACTAATCACCACCTAGACACCAGGGGGAATGGTCATGGAGAACTTACAGTCCAGAGAATATTACATAATACTGATCTACTTAATGCAGCTACCCTGACATGCCTGAGTTCACAAGAAGGGCTTCACATCTGCACCTGAGATAATTTTCCCTATTTTTCCTCCATATTGCTACAAAACCAGTTAAAAATACACGTCACATGTGCATGGCAGTGCTAACAGATTTTTTCCAGACTGGACCGTCATTTTCTCAAGCGACTCATCAAAGTAACAACTCGCTATGTCTGGTACAGCATTCCCATAAAAAAATTGGGTGGATAGGGTGGCTGTGAAAGGAGGAGGAGGCATAATTAAATGTAAATAGGCATCTCAAGCAGAAATAAAGTGAGAAATTTATGCCGCATCTCCTATATTTCCTATTTCTTTGTTAAAAATTCCTATAATACTCCTATTTTTTATGTACAAAAGTCCTCTTTTTCCTATATATTTTCTCATAAAATTTGGCTGGGATCCCTGTAAAAGGACAAAACGTATTTGCAAACCATATTTAACCATATTTAACCATAGTTAAATCAACAAGTGTGCACAGTTGTCTGTCTGAGGACCGCTCACAGCAGTTAATCCTCTCTGGGTGGTATATGTACATGTAGATTGTGTAGACTTAATACCTTTCTAAGCTTCTTGGGCAATAATGACTCAATACTGTGAACAGCAAACACAAAGATCAACTCCTTCCGAAAATGTCTGGCGACCACAGCAGATAATTAATTGTCCCGCCAAACAACATGAAGTGACTCGGGATGCACTCCGTGAACACTTAAGGTGAAACCTTACACGATACACAGATATTTGTATTTTGAGATTGCTACGGCAGCACACGATTGATATTAAAATACTGTAAATTACAGTAAACATAAATATCTCTTATCGCAAATAAGGGTCATTCTCAGATTACTTTTCCAAAGAATTTATCATTATCAACTTGAAAAGTTAATATGATCTTCCCATGCAGAGACCTCATTGGATTTAACCAGTCTGCTTTGTTGTTCAGCGACCTTTCGCCAGATTTTGGTCACTGGCACCTGTGTCGAAGAGCTGATCTGGCTGGCCATGATGATATTTAACATGAATATAATTTACATGTATAGATCATTTGAAGACTAACTTTCAAGACACTTTACCTGTCTCCCAATGGAGCTGTTGTCCGAGTTTGATGTTCCAGAAATACATCTTTACATGTGAGAGGGCTCTGTGATGGTAAACACCAGATGCTAGGCGACCTTCTAGATATCGACAAGACAGTGAGGTGGGGGGGGGGGAGGCATTTGGTTAGATCTGATTTTAATCAGATTGACTGTGCTGAGAAGCATTGCATTTGAAATGCATAATTCATCAGTATTGGATCTCTATCAACGAATACACCCCCGTCGAAATATATTTGATTTTCACTTATGGAAATTCTCTTCAGTGTACCTAGATACACGGCTTTTCATTGCACTTTGAAAATGGGAGGGGGAATATATTGGGGGGGGGAGGGGGCTACATGTAGATCCTACAGGTAGAAACCGATATTATCCCTCATGCCTGTGGTGCCCCCAAAGTCAGTTTACTAAACATACAGTTTAAAAAAAATTTGAACTTTGTGTAGTACTGAAATTGTGCAACTTTGCAGGTTTGGTTGAGAGTCTTCATGATGTAGAGCGACATTCCTTCAGTCGGGGCCTTACATTTCCCACTGCATTCTTAATGACAGATGAGGCGGTTAGGATGGAACTAGCAGATATGTGTGAGCAAGAACCAGACTATGTATGCATATTATGATGTTTGTCTTTTCCTGTTCCCAAACTCAGTTATTTTTGACGTCATGTTGAGGGTCGTCCATTTAGTACATTGGCATAAACGCCTTATTTCGAGATATCACCACTACCAATGCACAAACATATGCTATTATTACTCCTTCCCTTACCTCTACATACAAAATTTGAGAAAACCACCAAGATTTTGTTCCCACAAGTACATAGTTCAAGCCATTTCTCCGTGATTTTGTGACTTTTCCTTCATTAGTGAACCATTACTTTTCTTATATTTATCAATTATTTCAGGATGTTATTCTTAATACATAATAAATTATAAAATAATTATTTGATGGAAAAAGAAATATTTTTGGGCGATTTTATGAGAAAAAATCCAATAGTTCTTATAGCTAGTGTTCAATACACTTACCAAATTCATTTTGAGCTGATAATGTATTGAGATCACATATTTTGTCTTGGGGCTGTTCCAGAAAAAAGTACATGGGGGGGACAGAAGGCACTTTATATATTTACGTGTGGGTCGTGGGGTAAAAGAGTTACATGGGTGGTTGCCTGATGGATAAAGTGAGTTATGTGTAGTGATTGGTTACATATTATATTCAATAACATGGGTGGTGGGGTTAAAATTATATTTGATTACATAGGTGGTGGGGGCAAAAAAAAAGTGCCTTCTGTCCCCCCCATGTACTTTTTTCTGGAACAGCCCTTAATTGAATTGACCTTTAATCAACCTTTCTCTTTTTTTTCCATATTCAGGACAAAGACAATTTCCCACTGGACATATCCCCACTGTACAGAAATGAAATGGTGGGTGCATTTGCCCAAGCTATGGCCATCAAGGGAGTGTGTCTGCAATCAGATAGAACAAATACGTTCCTTTTAGCCACAGTGTCTGAATTGCAGTCGTTTTTCAGGTGGCGTGATAACCAATTTTCTAAGGAGCACCTCTATCTTCAGATGACCAGCTTACTGCTGACATGGCTTACATTTTCCAACGTAGATGCGAGTCTCAAGGAATATGGTGGAATTGTGAAACTGAGTCGAAGAGAATATGACATGTTCACAAAGTGGAGAGATGATCACAGAAGATAAAAGGGAATTATTGGACTGTGTAATATTTACTAAATCAACAGGTTTGGGATAAGTACTCTTTGAATGGACATGAAAATGTTAGGTAACCACGGGACCAGTTTACTGGTGGATGTAGCTAAAACAGAACACTATGGTGGGCTAGATACTTTTATTCTATAAAAATTATCCCTAAAACTACAATGAACCAGTCTCCTGGTGGATGTAGCTGTACATCACTATAATGGATGTTCCGATGGTTGTAGATAGGTACTCTTGGACCAGTCTCCTGGTGGATGTAGCTGTACATCACTATAATGGATGTTCCGATGGTTGTAGATAGGTACCCTGGGACCAGTCTCCTGGTGGATGTAGCTGTACATCACTATAATGGATGTTCCGATGGTTGTAGATAGGTACCCTGGGACCAGTCTCCTGGTGGATGTAGCTGTACATCAGTATAATGGATGTTCCCATGATTGTAGATAGGTACCCAGAGACCAGTCTCCTGGTGGATGTAGCTGTACATCACTATAATGGATGTTCCGATGGTTGTAGATAGGTACCCTGGGACCAGTCTCCTGGTGGATGTAGCTGTACATCACTATAATGGCTGTTCCGATGGTTGTAGATAGGTACCCTTGGACCAGTCTCCTGGTGGATGTAGCTGTACATCAGTATAATGGATGTTCAGATGGTTGTAGATAGGTACCCTTGGACCAGTCTCCTGGTGGATGTAGCTGTACATCACTATAATGGATGTTCAGATGGTTGCAGATAGGTACCCTTGGACCAGTCTCCTGGTGGATGTAGCTGTACATCACTATAATGGATGTTCCGATGGTTGTAGATAGGTACCCTGGGACCAGTCTCCTGGTGGATGTAGCTGTACATCAGTAAAATGGATGTTCCCATGGTTGTAGATAGGTACCCTTGGACCAGTCTCCCGGTGGATGTAGTTGTACATCAGTAAAATGGATGTTCCCATGGTTGTAGATAGGTACCCTGGGACCAGTCTCCTGGTGGATGTAGCTGTACATCAGTATAATGGATGTTCCCATGATTGTAGATAGGTACCCAGAGACCAGTCTCCTGGTGGATGTAGCTGTACATCAGTAAAATGGATGTTCCCATGGTTGTAGATAGGTACCCTTGGACCAGTCTCCTGGTGGATGTAGCTGTACATCACTATAATGGTTGTTCAGATGGTTGTAGATAGGTACCCTTGGACCAGTCTCCTGGTGGATGTAGCTGTACATCACTATAATGGTTGTTCAGATGGTTGTAGATAGGCACCCTTGGACCAGTCTCCTGGTGGATGTAGCTGTACATCAGTATAATGGATGTTCCCATGATTGTAGATAGGTACCCAGAGACCAGTCTCCTGGTGGATGTAGCTGTACATCACTATAATGGATGTTCCGATGATTGTAGATAGGTACCCTGGGACCAGTCTCCTGGTGGATGTAGCTGTACATCAGTAAAATGGATGTTCCCATGGTTGTAGATAGGTACCCTTGGACCAGTCTCCCGGTGGATGTAGCTGTACATCAGTAAAATGGATGTTCAGATGGTTGTAGATAGGTACCCTTGGACCAGTCTCCTGGTGGATGTAGCTGTACATCACTATAATGGATGTTGAGATGGTTGTAGATAGGTACCCTTGGACCAGTCTCCTGGTGGATGTAGCTGTACATCACTATAATGGATGTTGAGATGGTTGTAGATAGGTACCCTGGGACCAGTCTCCTGGTGGATGTAGCTGTACATCAGTATAATGGATGTTCCCATGATTGTAGATAGGTACCCAGAGACCAGTCCCCTGGTGGATGTAGCTGTACATCACTATAATGGATGTTCAGATGATTGTAGATAGGTACCGTTGGACCAGTCTCCTGGTGGATGTAGCTGTACATCAGTATAATGGATGTTCAGATGGTTGTAGATAGGTACCCTTGGACCAGTCTCCTGGTGGATGTAGCTGTACATCAGTAAAATGGATGTTCCGATGGTTGTAGATAGGTACCCACAGACCAGTCTCCTGGTGGATGTAGCTGTACATCAGTATAATGGATGTTCCCATGGTTGTAGATAGGTACCCTGGGACCAGTCTCCTGGTGGATGTAGCTGTACATCAGTATAATGGATGTTCCCATGATTGTAGATAGGTACCCAGAGACCAGTCTCCTGGTGGATGTAGCTGTACATCAGTAAAATGGGTGTTCCGATGGTTGTAGATAGGTACCCTGGGACCAGTCTCCTGGTGGATGTAGCTGTACATCAGTATAATGGATGTTCAGATGGTTGTAGATAGGTACCCTTGGACCAGTCTCCTGGTGGATGTAGCTGTACATCAGTAAAATGCATGTTCCCATGGTTGTAGCTAGGTACCCTGGGACCAGTCTCCTGGTGGATGTAGCTGTACATCACTATAATGGAGGTTTAGATGGTTGTAGATAGGTACCCTTGGACCAGTCTCCTGGTGGATGTAGCTGTACATCACTATAATGGTTGTTCAGATGGTTGTAGATAGGTACCCTTGGACCAGTCTCCTGGTGGATGTAGCTGTACATCACTATAATGGATGTTCAGATGGTTGTAGATAGGTACCCTTGGACCAGTCTCCTGGTGGATGTAGCTGTACATCAGTATAATGGATGTTCCCATGATTGTAGATAGGTACTTGAGACCAGTCTCCTGGTGGATGTAGCTGTACATCAGTAAAATGGATGTTCCCATTGTTGTAGATAGGTACCCTGGGACCAGTCTCCTGGTGGATGTAGCTGTACATCAGTAAACTGGATGTTCCCATGGTTGTAGATAGGTACCCTTGGACCAGTCTCCTGGTGGATGTAGCTGTACATCAGTATATTGGATGTTCCCATGATTGTAGATAGGTACCCAGAGACCAGTCTCCTGGTGGATGTAGCTGTACATCAGTATAATGGATGTTCCCGTGATTGTAGATAGGTACCCAGAGGCCAGTCTCCTGGTGGATGTAGCTGTACATCAGTAAAATGCATGTTCCCATGGTTGTAGATAGGTACCCTGGGACCAGTCTCCTGGTGGATGTAGCTGTACATCACTATAATGGATGTTCAGATGGTTGTAGATAGGTACCCTTGGACCAGTCTCCTGGTGGATGTAGCTGTACATCAGTAAAATGCATGTTCCCATGGTTGTAGATAGGTACCCTTGGACCAGTCTCCTGGTGGATGTAGCTGTACATCAGTATAATGGATGTTCCCATGGTTGTAGATAGGTACCCTTGGACCAGTCTCCTGGTGGATGTAGCTGTACATCAGTAAAATGGATGTTCCCATTGTTGTAGATAGGTACCCTGGGACCAGTCTCCTGGTGGATGTAGCTGTACATCAGTAAAATGGATGTTCCCATGGTTGTAGATAGGTACCCTTGGACCAGTCTCCTGGTGGATGTAGCTGTACATCAGTATAATGGATGTTCCCATGATTGTAGATAGGTACCCAGAGACCAGTCTCCTGGTGGATGTAGCTGTACATCACTATAATGGATGTTCCCATGTTGTAGATAGGTACCCTGGGACCAGTCTCCTGGTGGATGTAGCTGTACATCAGTAAAATGGATGTTCCCATGGTTGTAGATAGGTACCCTGGGACCAGTCTCCTGGTGGATGTAGCTGTACATCAGTATAATGGATGTTCCCATGGTTGTAGATAGGTACCCAGAGACCAGTCTCCTGGTGGATGTAGCTGTACATCAGTATAATGTATGTTCCCATGATTGTAGATAGGTACCCAGAGACCAGTCCCCTGGTGGATGTAGCTGTACATCAGTAAAATGAATGTTCCCATGGTTGTAGATAGGTACTCTTGGACCAGTCTCCTGGTGGATGTAGCTGTACATCAGTATAATGGATGTTCCCATGGTTGTAGATAGGTACCCTTGGACCAGTCTCCTGGTGGATGTAGCTGTACATCAGTATATTGGATGTTCCCATGATTGTAGATAGGTACCCAGAGACCAGTCTCCTGGTGGATGTAGCTGTACATCAGTATAATGGATGTTCCCGTGATTGTAGATAGGTACCCAGAGGCCAGTCTCGTGGTGGATGCAGCTGTACATCAGTAAAATGCATGTTCCCATGGTTGTAGATAGGTACCCTGGGACCAGTCTCCTGGTGGATGTAGCTGTACATCACTATAATGGATGTTCAGATGGTTGTAGATAGGTACCCTTGGACCAGTCTCCTGGTGGATGTAGCTGTACATCACTATAATGGTCGTTCACATGGTTGTAGATAGGTACCCTTGGACCAGTCTCCTGGTGGATGTAGCTGTACATCAGTATAATGGATGTTCCCATGGTTGTAGATAGGTACACAGAGACCAGTCTCCTGGTGGATGTAGCTGTACATCAGTAAAATGGATGTTCCCATTGTTGTAGATAGGTACCCTAGGACCAGTCTCCTGGTGGATGTAGCTGTACATCAGTAAAATGGATGTTCCCATTGTTGTAGATAGGTACACTGGGACCAGTCTCCTGGTGGATGTAGCTGTACATCAGTAAAATGGATGTTCCCATGGTTGTAGATAGGTACCCTGGGACCAGTCTCCTGGTGGATGTAGCTGTACATCAGTATAATGGATGTTCCCATGGTTGTAGATAGGTACCCAGAGACCAGTCTCCTGGTGGATGTAGCTGTACATCAGTAAAATGGATGTTCCCATTGTTGTAGATAGGTACCCTGGGACCAGTCTCCTGGTGGATGTAGCTGTACATCAGTAAAATGGATGTTCCCATGGTTGTAGATAGGTACCCTTGGACCAGTCTCCTGGTGGATGTAGCTGTACATCAGTATAATGGATGTTCCCATGGTTGTAGATAGGTACCCTTGGACCAGTCTCCTGGTGGATGTAGCTGTACATCAGTATAATGGATGTTCCCATGGTTGTAGATAGGTACCCAGAGACCAGTCTCCTGGTGGATGCAGCTGTACATCAGTATAATGTATGTTCCCATGATTGTAGATAGGTACCCAGAGACCAGTCTCCTGGTGGATGTAGCTGTACATCAGTAAAATGAATGTTCCCATGGTTGTAGATAGGTACTCTTGGACCAGTCTCCTGGTGGATGTAGCTGTACATCAGTATAATGGATGTTCCCATGGTTGTAGATAGGTACCCTTGGACCAGTCTCCTGGTGGATGTAGCTGTACATCAGTATATTGGATGTTCCCATGATTGTAGATAGGTACCCAGAGACCAGTCTCCTGGTGGATGTAGCTGTACATCAGTATAATGGATGTTCCCGTGATTGTAGATAGGTACCCAGAGGCCAGTCTCGTGGTGGATGCAGCTGTACATCAGTAAAATGCATGTTCCCATGGTTGTAGATAGGTACCCTGGGACCAGTCTCCTGGTGGATGTAGCTGTACATCACTATAATGGATGTTCAGATGGTTGTAGATAGGTACCCTTGGACCAGTCTCCTGGTGGATGTAGCTGTACATCACTATAATGGTTGTTCACATGGTTGTAGATAGGTACCCTTGGACCAGTCTCCTGGTGGATGTAGCTGTACATCAGTATAATGGATGTTCCCATGGTTGTAGATAGGTACACAGAGACCAGTCTCCTGGTGGATGTAGCTGTACATCAGTAAAATGGATGTTCCCATTGTTGTAGATAGGTACCCTGGGACCAGTCTCCTGGTGGATGTAGCTGTACATCAGTAAAATGGATGTTCCCATGGTTGTAGATAGGTACCCTGGGACCAGTCTCCTGGTGGATGTAGCTGTACATCAGTATAATGGATGTTCCCATGGTTGTAGATAGGTACCCAGAGACCAGTTTCCTGGTGGATGTAGCTGCACATCAGTAAAATGGATGTTCCCATTGTTGTAGATAGGTACCCTGGGACCAGTCTCCTGGTGGATGTAGCTGTACATCACTATAATGGATGTTCCCATGGTTGTAGATAGGTACCCTTGGACCAGTCTCCTGGTGGATGTAGCTGTACATCAGTATAATGGATGTTCCCATGATTGTAGATAGGTACCCTTGGACCAGTCTCCTGGTGGATGTAGCTGTACATCAGTAAAATGGATGTTCCCGTTGTTGTAGATAGGTACCCTGGGACCAGTCTCCTGGTGGATGTAGCTGTACATCAGTAAAATGGATGTTCCCATGGTTGTAGATAGGTACCCTTGGACCAGTCTCCTGGTGGATGTAGCTGTACATCAGTATAATGGATGTTCCCATGGTTGTAGATAGGTACCCAGAGACCAGTCTCCTGGTGGATGTAGCTGTACATCAGTATAATGTATGTTCCCATGATTGTAGATAGGTACCCAGAGACCAGTCCCCTGGTGGATGTAGCTGTACATCAGTAAAATGAATGTTCCCATGGTTGTAGATAGGTACTCTTGGACCAGTCTCCTGGTGGATGTAGCTGTACATCAGTATAATGGATGTTCCCATGGTTGTAGATAGGTACCCTTGGACCAGTCTCCTGGTGGATGTAGCTGTACATCAGTATATTGGATGTTCCCATGATTGTAGATAGGTACCCAGAGACCAGTCTCCTGGTGGATGTAGCTGTACATCAGTATAATGGATGTTCCCGTGATTGTAGATAGGTACCCAGAGGCCAGTCTCGTGGTGGATGCAGCTGTACATCAGTAAAATGCATGTTCCCATGGTTGTAGATAGGTACCCTGGGACCAGTCTCCTGGTGGATGTAGCTGTACATCACTATAATGGATGTTCAGATGGTTGTAGATAGGTACCCTTGGACCAGTCTCCTGGTGGATGTAGCTGTACATCACTATAATGGTCGTTCACATGGTTGTAGATAGGTACCCTTGGACCAGTCTCCTGGTGGATGTAGCTGTACATCAGTATAATGGATGTTCCCATGGTTGTAGATAGGTACACTGGGACCAGTCTCCTGGTGGATGTAGCTGTACATCAGTAAAATGGATGTTCCCA
>JAVTVY010006427.1:0-37981 GCA_036873755.1 Hanleya hanleyi
GTGGACTGGTAAATTCGAAAGTTTGACAGAACAGTGAAGTTATTTTGAATCGGATTGATTCTTGGGTATTCCCCTCGACGGTTCCTGAATCTCTGAAGGATTATCTTATCCGCTTTCTGTATTGGAATTCGAATAGTGCACCATCTCAGATGAACTATCACAAATGTATGTAAATTCCTGTGAACTTCAATGGGAATGAAAAGCGATTTCTTGTCCAATAAACTGACGATGAAACTCATTTCGAATTAGAATTTTTTTTAGAAATATTCCTTTGTATGCAGATTTTCCACGTTGAACGTCACTGACTGGCGTAACACGCCATGAGCTTTGTTGCAGGGTTATGTTGCGAAGAAATCGGGCTATTGTCAATTGTTTCAGAAACACTGTTTCTAATCGCTTAAGATGTATCGTGTCAACACCCGCTGTCGCAAATACACGAAATATCGCTTCCCATAAATGTTCCATGGACTTGAAATCTAAGGATCTTGGATGATGGTATAGTTTTTACATAATGAATTGAAGGAAATCTCCTAACATGCGATTCAGACGTACATTTTCTTAAATTAATTGAATGCGCCCGGTGACATTTTGTTGAGAGGTCAGATTAGATTATCAGAAGAACTGTATTGAGTTCGGAATTTTTAATCAATCAATTGTTGCGGCAACTGTCTTTCGTGTTTATGGTTGACTCGCTTTGACGAAGAAAATATGAGATCGACAACAAAAACATGCCGAAACCACCGACCAGCTGCCAGACAATGTCAAAAAGGGGCCAACATGACACATCGACGGCGACGAAGGGTTGAATTGGACTGTTGTACCATTCACCATGGCCTTATTGTTGGTGTTGTTAGGCCCTTCGGAAGACCCCAGTCTCCTAAATCCCCTGATTCAGACCCCAGAGGACACATACTCGAGCAGCCTGTCCATTTATTTACGTCAGGAGGTGTTCACACTATGCTGCTAAAGCGATTTTAGAGCTACTTTTGAGATAGAATGAGATCATTTCTTGATTTCTTTGTTGCATTTCAATTTTATATTATTTGGTGCCTTGTCTGTTTGAACAATAACGAATTTACTTTGGAGGTCAACAAGAACATCTTGCATGGTGTCTCTGAATGTTTGTATTGCTTGGGGAAGGGCTTTTCTGTCGATCTGGCGGATAGTATCGAAAATCTTGCCTTTGGCAAGATCCAACCAATCAGAGAGTATTGTAGGCTCAAACTTTACTCGTTTCGATCATTCATTGATCCATTCATGTGCACTAAGCATTATCTTTTGGTCAGCCATGAAATTGATATTCATCGTCACTCTATGACCACGGTGATAACATTCATGGAGCCGCGCCATCCGTAAAAAGTCATATGACCCCATGGGATGATATTCTGACTGCATTATACCGATAATAATGATCCCGATTTATTCTCAGATGTTATGGTTTTTCTGCAACCCACCCACTCTGTTCTTGTGGATGTTAACAGTGTGCTTTCACGTGACACTCATAACTTCGGCGAGATGGTCGGTCCACTATTAAAGTCACGCTATTCATAGAAGCGAGGTTGAACCTGGCGACATTGTTACGCTACGAGCGTATCTTGTCATTTATGATGAGATGGAAGAGCATAAAAAAATTCATACATACACTTTGTCTATGCAGGATCGTCACGCCATTGCTCAACAAGAACCGCTGGTGGACGAGAAGCAGGACTGGCACCTCGTCCGAGGATCACAAAACGACACTCATACAACTCTTCGATTTTGGCGACCATTGGACACCTGTGATGACAGTGATCGTCCATTAAAGGTAAGGGTACCGGTTATCAGTACCCCCAATGAAACAATCAAACACCAGCTAACTAAATAGTGACGACGAAGATTTTCGGGTTTTATGGGTAACAAACATTTAAATAACGTGTTTCCTATCTCATCACTCTTATTATATGTAAAGGAAGAAGGGTAATAGGAATTCTTAATTTATATTTCTAATTACGACGCCAACAGATATTATTCGCTTACGGTAAATGGTGACCTACATTGGACTATCCGTGAGACACCTGCTTCGTATTCTGTAGAGAGACAATGAAACTTCAAATGGAACTTCTCTAGGATTGGTTGGAATTTCTTCAAATTGGTTGGAATTTTCTTCAAATTTTCTCCATAGAATTTCTTTCTGACGATTTGAAGTTACAAAACAAGACCTCTACAACGGGGAGATATCCCGAGAAATACAGTTGTTTCTATATAAATATACTGAAGACTCCGACAGTCGAAATTTGATAATTATCCTCATTAGTAGAATGTGTTGTGCCATATCATGTTATCTCTTCCGCTATATAGATATATAATAAAAAAAATACTTTAATATAATGAAATTAATATATCCCGAGTCAAAATAATTGTTGTCGTTGTTTTTGTTAGTGATTAAACAATAACAAGAAATATCTTTTAGCAGGTGATAAATGAGAACGCATTTTTGTCATGGGTAATAATACTATTCTCGTACGATTACGTTTTTTTAACTGACAAGAAGAAAAAACAATGGAAAATATTTCAATCCAAGTAACTCTGCTCTGTATGAGATTGGTGGTCTGAGTGGAACACACAGTGGAGATTCGAGGCCCAATTTCTATAGGCTCTAAATCGAAAAACACCACACCATTAGGGTTTTAATTATACGAAAGGAAAAAGCAAAACTTCCAAAGCATATATATGTATATCTCGAATGAAATTCTGACTGAGTTCTGCCTTAAGTTTTATGTTGTATTATTTGTTCTTAAAGATGGAGACAGCACGTGTGATTTGGGCGTACAGTGACGTCGACGCTGACTCAACAGGGACAATCAGTTATCATTCCGCGAACAGAGGATCGAAAAGTATTTTTCTCCTGAACCCACAGAAAACATTACCGGATATTCCCGAAGATAGTTTAATCGTGGATTTTATTAACAGCGAGGTACTAAAAGTATAACAAAAAGAACGTCTCTCTTGCAGGAAACCACCAAATATTTTTTTAATTTTTATTTCAATCATATCTGGAATTGACGCCAATTGTCGTACGATAAAAGTCTTTCGATTATTGACGCTTAAGGATGACTAGTAAATATTGAATATCGGATCTTACCACACATCTTATAATGCGGTTTGCCTGTATTGTATAACTTCGGTCATTTGACACCTTCGGGCTTCTCTTTATTCTGGTGAATTTCTCTTCGATCACTCCAGACAGTCGTACATCTAAAAATCAGCTGCTCCATATGATTTGTTTTGTACCTAGATCATTATAGCGGAGGTTAATAATACGGTTCAATTTTGACTATCGGATTGATTTGTAGTGAATAGCAGTTGATGGAAACGGTGAAGCAACAAAGGCAATGTCTATTTTATTTACTCGATTTGAAGCAAATCAGTTGACGATTAAACTTCACGGACAATAGAGAAACAGAATTGCATGCCCGAGAGACATGTTTATTGAAAAGCCTCCGGATTTAATGTGCATCTGTCGCGGGACTGTCATTTCGGAACTTACTGTTTTTTTCATCTATTTGTAAGGTGGAGGTTCCCGGGACCGATACAACATACTGGTGTCAAGCGTTTGCCATACCGGAAATTGATCGGAAACATCACGTGATCAAGGTTATTATGGTCATGCTCCTTCAGATAATCATAATCTCCATTACTACCTAGAAACCGATTCATATTTATAATCTGTAGTTGAAAAAAGATAAAATATCATTATTTCATGGAACATAGAAAAAATTTAACTAACTTCTGATCGTTTCAAAGTTCAGGCCTTCAGAATGTAATGTTCAAACCACTTGACCCTTGTATTAATAGATTGCATCGGTCGTACACCCAGGTAATGAACATCACATTCTTAAGCTATCGTATCGTTTTCAGATTGATATATTTACCAATTTGGCGTTTGGTTTGAACATTAAAATTCTTAAGCTATCGTATCGTTTTCAAATTGATATATTTACCAATTTGGAGTTTGGCGTTTCAAAACAATTTTGTCGTTATTTTAACAGATTGAACCGGTGGTACAACCAGGACATGAATCCTTGGTCCACCATATCGTCCTGCTGGCCTGTTACCCCCCTGTTACCAACGAGACTGTGGGCCAGGGAAATATTTGTTACGACAGATTCATGCCGGAAGCGTGGGGAGAATGTATCTCAACTTTGTTTGCTTGGGCTGTCGGCGGCGGGGTAAGATTATTATGACCGCTAAACTAGGAGCGCATGTCTCTGCCTTAACACCATGGGGGTGATTTGAAACGACGTAATCCAGTTCGTAATAACCCGAAATCAATTTCACACGAAAAAAATCCTGAAGAGAAGTGTTCAATGTTGCTTCCAAAATCATTCTAACATCTCGCTGAACCGCTGAAACGATCGATGTGATATTTGGCATACGTGATCGATCGGTCGAGGTCTTTGGAAAGGGAGTAATTGGTGAGAATTTCCCGGTAAAGTATTTTGATGATGGCTATTTGAATATTTTGCGAAAAGGCGATGAATAACTAACGGATCGCAAAGTGTTTCATGTATAGATTAGCGAGCTGTGTTCAATTATACTACAGATCGCTTAGCTTGGCGGCCATATTGGTTATAGTTTTCCAAATAAACTTCTCTGAAGGAATCGCTAAAGCGATCGACATGAAACATGAAACAAATCGATCCTCAAATAGCCAAGTTTAAAATCAAGAAAGGTTAGCTGTTGCAATTTTGATTTTTGATTTCTCATTTTGTTGATAAATCACATATAAAAACGTGTTTGAAAATTGAAGGACCAGGGTCCGTGTAACAATTTTCAGATCTTCTTTGTCCTGCTACCTGCCAAGATGCCACCTGATATACGGATACCGATATCCAATCTGAATTCTTCTTTGCACAATTGCCATATGCACCGATACCCGAGTCGCGAGGGAAATACATTGACAATCCCGAATCGCGGAAAAATATATACGACGGTTTGGGCTCATATACGATGGTCGCTCCTTGGATGAGTTTATCCCCTCTAGTATGACTCGTTAACTCCAAAATAGTAAACCTGAAATCAAGAATGGTTCATTATTGTCATTCGGTGACAGGAATAACAACAGACTTTAGACAATTCGTGGATCTTCCCTGGAGCCCAGGTTGACGCACAACTAGCCGCACGTAAAGCCCACAATAATCACTTGGGTTGAGGTAATAGACTAAGAGATATAAGCACGTTAGTAGTATGCGGGGAGGGGGATATGTGACTGACTACATAATCAGGAAGAAAGAATGATGTCAGGTGGTGAAGGTATAAGGTAGAAATGCTGGCGTTCAGATGAGCGAATCAGGGACTTGGATTTATTGGCGTTGCAGCGGCGAGTGAAACTTTATCATAGTATCCCTAAACATAGACTATTTTTCTACAGGAGAGAAGTGGTCAACGGTTTTCAATGATGCCGGCAAGACATTGTGTTGTTCTTTGTATAAATCAGTATGGCTGACCAGTATTATTAATCCATATGATTTTCGAGAATGATACTCTTTGATTGTGACTGTTCAATGATCAACGTCATAAGGATCTTGAATTACATAGGTTCATAGGGTCTCTAGCCCCGGGTTGAGCGAAACTATACACGAAACGTAACACGATAGAACTTGCGCGCTACGCTCGTATTTTGCTATCGGCATGCCTATCATTAGCTGCTCTGGTTTTATAATGATGTCGATGCCATACTCTGCTGGGCATTGCTGGGTGTTGAGAAGAACAATCCCTGTTGGCACACTTGTCTACATTTGCATTAATTTTTGTCACGGTTTCATTGCGAATGAAAATGTATTTACAACGAAAGGTATATTACCGCAATAGTGAAGCAAACAACGGTTTCAATTGAATAAAAGTTGTATCGGTTTCAATACGTCTGTTTAGAATTTCGCCCGCTATTTTCATCCCAGTCAAGGGTAAACTGACTGTAACATGTGTTGAAGTCCCTTAACGCCCTATGGAAGGCGGTGTATGTGCACATCTATACCATTGTTGGCTGGTTGGTTTGATTGGGCACCCCGTCGTAGTACAATAGGCACTGGTCATACAGAGTATGCCGCCTAGCCCGTTCCCCTACTCCGCACTACACATGTTCTCTCGTACCAATGACGCATAGCCATCGGTAATTCCCCGTTATTACATCTGTATGCATATCTTCCTTCTATTTCTCTTAATCATCGTACTACGACCAGTGAGCACATGTGCGAACCGGTTGTGACTCCTGTGGATTGCGCTAAGACGGTTGTTGCCTTTGAGCCTCGGAGCCTCGCCTCGTACCACCCCATTGCTCAAAATAGAGCGTCATCCATCCCAACTTCATTCCTACATATTGAAGACGTTTATCACTTTCTTGGCAATCGTACTTATACGCATGGTATGGAATATCAACCAAGCCTATTTTTTTGAAACAGATATGGAAAATCAGCTTGCAACAGTCAGTAGTGAATAGGAAAAACAGGCATACATTTCAGCGTTTACTGTGCGAGTATTCACCAAATCGTGCAATTTTTTTATTATGTACTTCCCCACACTTGTAAATGTTTTAAACTGTGCTTGCTAGCGATATAATACATGCATTTTGTCGAGAAAATGACGGAATAAAATAAAAATATAGTCCTCGAGAAAAACAATACCGTAGGAATGACGGAGATCACGTGTTACAGTAGTTCCCTCATATGATCACTGTGTGCAAAAGGAAAAACGGCCACACGTTGTTATTTTGAATGAGGGTACGGCTTATAGCGTTGGACACACCGGTTCTCGTCAGATCACCGAAGTTAAGCAACGTTGAGCTCGGTCAATACTTGGATGGGTGACCGGGTGCTGTACTGGCTGGGCCGATCAGTGTCCAGGGTAATAAGAACTGTGAACACTCTCGTGTTCTGGCACATATAGGCACCGTCGTGATATGACTGAAACTATAGGTTGAAAACGACGTTAACCCCTACTACTCACCCACTCACTCACTTATTTTGAATGAGAGATCTTTGTGTAGTAAAGCATACATGTATATGCTGGTGGTAATGATACCATTGTAGCTCGCTCTTGTAATTTATACCCGTTCCAATGTTTTAAATTAGTGTAACTTTCCAGTGTATTAATGTTGACAGTTTTATCAGTATAAACCGATGACTCAGCCTGCTATATACGTATTCCTTCTCTACGTGTGACATAAACATCACGTGATATGAACGTCGACTCTCTTTTTCGAACATTTCGGTTCTATAAATTTATAGGAACCGTTCTAGAAACATTCAAAATTATAATGATTCATTCTGCTCATACGCTCATATTCTATGAAAGGCATCATTCAAAACAGTTTTCGGAAAGACTGAAACAGTGTTCAAAAATCAAGTTTATCGCTCGACTCTTTCGGAATATTTCATTATCTTCTCACATCTCTCAAACTGTTTTTTCTGTGTGTAGGATATTCCTTCATTCTTTTAAATTCAACCGTGTGAAAGTATCATAGGGCGAACATCCTTTGTCTCCTCTCTTATCTCGCTGCAGACTGTAAATACTACCCAAACCGGCAGATGACAAATTCGCATGAATTAGCTGTCAAAATACCTTCAAATTCATGTTTTTCATATTCTTGACGTTATTGACCATTGTCGTTGAAAGTTCAGGTAAAAATCTCTATAAAATTACCATACCGGCATACTATCCGCAATAGAGCGATGTATAGAGCCACCTCCCACACATCAAGCCTGGCAATTCGGGGAAAATACTACGGAAGCGCGTAAATGCCAAATATGCGAGTCACGGGTCTATGAAAATACCGTTTTTCTAGTTTTTTCCCATATTCTTTGTTTGAACGTCAACATTTCGACCTTCCACCAATCACCTCTGACCTTTGACCGTGACCTCGTAACGTCATTCTTTCTTCCTTATGATGTAATCAGTTTAATACCCCCGCATATTACTCATGTTCTTGTTATCTAACCACTTGTGTATCCAAAATTGTTGGGTTCTTATCATTCAAGCACTTTGTTCGTTACTTTCAGGCAATGGAGAACCACACCACACATATCAACATATTTGCCGGATTTCTCCATTCTCACTTACTAGGTACCGCCATACGTTTCCGTCACTACAGAGACGGAATAGAGCAGAAAACCATCGTCGAGGACGAAAACTACGACTTCAACTTTCAGGAAACACGAATGTTGAACGACGAAGTTGAAGTTTTTCCGGTGAGTGAGAATAAATTCCTACAACTGTTTCTATCATTACAATACACTTGATGGCCATGAATGGTGATACTTGATGTTCATGTAACCTGTATCACAATAAATTGTATTCTGATGATCCTTACTGGGTATTTTCTGGAACATAACTGCTTTTCCTTGACCGTTGTTGCCTTACTAACATTTCAAACACCGATGCTCAGTTGCACACAGTCACTCTCGCTACATTTGTAGTATCCAATCATTGTGATCTATTGCTTGGTTCATGTCGAATAAATTAATTGTATTTGAATCGGTCATCCGTTTTTGGTATTGTTTGAGGTCCACCAATCTGGCCCTACTCACTCGACGATCAGGCATTGACTGACGACATAACTTCACCACCCGTTTGCTACACAATTCTGTCCTCTCTAGGAATGCTTAAAACATGACGAAACATAGTTCGAATCACGGAAAAAATATTCTAAATTCTTTACACAACATTGAGGCAGCATTTAAGCTGAACTAGAGCTGGGAAGTGATGCTTATATCGATAGTTGTTCCTTTCATTATGGTAGCTGAGGAAAACAATAACCCAAATGTCATTTCTAAAATCGATTACCATTGGTCCTTGGATGTTCAAAGAGCCCCAGGCGGTCAAAGGTGCAACTCTGTCGGTATGAATCCGCGGGGAAACAAAGAACACGAATTGAACAAACAACTTATTAACGTTGTAATTATCTATAGCCGTTTACTGAGCATGTCGTGTTACACTTTCCAAAATACAGTCAACAGGACATTCTTGTCACCCTCTAAGGTTATGTTCTTTTTGCAGTCAAATTTTATCATCACCTTGTGATCGATTGGACGGAATATAATCAGAGAATGCATTTCTTTCTCTACGACAGGGAGATTTACTGGTTACAGAATGCGATTACCGGACAGTCCACAAAAATAAGATCACTAAAGTAAGTAATCGTTGTTCACTACTGTAAATAACTATTTACATGCTGCACCTACATACTTTGAATATGTAGATATTCCTTTTATCAAGCAGCTACTTTAGAAGATCTTTTTAGTCGGGTAAATGAAGACTGTATTTTAGGTTTTGTTGAGAGAAATCGTTTTATTCTATGAACTTTAATGTATGTACATGTTCTTGATGTGTTGATTACTTCTGGATTGTTGGGTTACTATAACTTGGTTTTGTTGGAACGCTTAGAATTTTGTTTGATCGTCGCTATATAACTGTAATATTGCTGAACGCGATGTTAAACCTCAATTCTCTCTCTATCTTTCTCTTTGAATATGGATTAGAATTATGAATGTGTTATACTGATTACAGATGATTAATCACCGTATAGGACAATGACAAAAGATAAGCCTTCGAGTCAAGCTCACCCAGTTATCGATTTATTTGTCGAAATTGAAATAAGCATATATTATCTACATAACGTAGTTCTATGGACGACTTCGCAAGTTTTCCCGACGTGAAGTACCACAGACACATAGTCTGTCCAGATACGTCATGTATCATTTGTGATAACTTCTTTTGGTTTGTAAAGGGAGGTGAAAGTACGAACGAAGAGATGTGTCTGACGTTCGCCTTGTATTATCCGCGGATACCGTTGACCAACTGTCAGACCACCATGGACCATGAAGAACTGGCCGGGTTCATGAACTTTACGATTTAGTAAGTACATTTACGATGTTTTCACCCGGTTCTCGATAATTCTCGATGGTATACGGTTTTGACCACCATAACATCATTATGCTTTGCCGCCATCATTGAAAACTAGAAATTTATGTTTTGTTATATCTGTTCAGATTTGCGAGCCAACAGTGTCAAGAGGAACATGTTTCCCCTTTAGAGACATTCAAGTATTATGTACGCAATTTAACGCAACATAAAAAGTATGACGGAAAACGATGCCGACTTACTGACAAGAATTCATATTACCAAACAGACAAATATGCTGACCGGAATTTCTAAAAATATCACAATAACCAAAAGTGATCCCTGTGATGATTTGTATCCCAGTCACGCTTGTATTGTAGCAATTCGTTTGGACATCTTGACTGCTTGACCACATGATACCCCTATCACCGGCTTCAGCGATATCAATTACGAATATTTCAGAGATATGATGCAATAGACTTATCAAGTCATCTGATGGAAAATGATAAACTATGTGACCGCCTGATAGAATAAACGGCCCAAACGAAGGAGTATTTATAGAATGCAGGTTCTTATTCAGAAAAATTACCTGTGAGACCCGACGCGGACCAAGCGCTTCATTCTCCACCATGTTTACAAGTCACAACATTACAATCACAATAGTGATTTGTACAGAGGGCAAACGTCGAGGAGGCAGTGGAAAATGATGCCGGCGTATTGACAAGACGCCGGCGTATTGACAAGAAGTCGTATAACCTCACATACAAATATACCGACTGCATATCCGTGTGATGATTTGTATCCCAGCCACGCTATTATTGTGGCTGTCATGTGGACATGTTGAATAGCATGTCACACGGCCCCCAGCACTAGCTTGAACGGCAGAATTCTGACTACGAAGTACACGGAGAGCTTATATTGTGAACCTGGCATCGGTGTCATCGTCGGCGGTGTCAAATAAATACTCAAGTTCTGTGGTGAAAACAGTGGAACTATCCATACATGACAGGAGAAATAGGTGCCTCGCGTGATCTATAGTAGGGCCAGGCTGCTTAGAAAATGGTTGAAAACCTTTCCCGTTGTTCATAATTATGAAATTGGTACGCTATATTGGTATTATAAGTGAAGAGAAAGCTACACTGGTCCAAATTCAGTACTTATTTGCCACATATTTCAAACCAGTCGCACAGGACCACACATTTCTTTATATTTCGCACTGGCATTCTTGCCCTACCAAAACCTCTGTGTAGGAACTAAAATGATCTCGCCATGCAGAAGAGTTCCAATATCTTGGCACTACATGTACCAAATCATGCACATTGCGTTGAAGTCTGTTTCTCTGTTGATAATGCCCGGATTCCTCCCAAATACATGTAATGTCGAGATTCCTTTCATATTTGGCATACGTGTAGGTGTTCTACAGCATGGCCAGAAAAGTTGCTTTCTCCGAATATTAATTAAGTCTTAATTACATAATTAGCCTGACATGTCCAATATATTGTTTGCTGCTTGTTCCATTTGTCGGTTTAAACGCATAGCGAAATGTTGAATAGTGGTCAATAGACATGCTCCTTATTTGGGCAGGTTTTACCTATCTGATGGGGATCTTTGAGAAACCTAGCTTGGTCTGCCGAGCTTTTTGATATCATATCTAAGTTCATGACAATTTGGGCAGGTTTTACCTATCTGATGGAGATCTTTGAGAGACCTAGCTTGGTCTGCCGAGCTATTTGATACCATATCTAAGTTCATGACATCATGGATTCTTTCCAAATTTGGTATGCGGATATCTTGCCACAAAATAGTAGGGTGAAAAAGGAAGTGTCATATCCGACATTCAGTATACAACCGTCGTCTATAAAAGAATTTCCGCATCAATAATCGAAAGACCTATTTCGTATGACAGTTAGAACCAATTCCAAATGTGTATGAAATAAAAAATAATTAAAACACATGATAGTGTCCTACAAGAGCGAAGCGCTCAACAATTTTCACCGATGTCAGCAAGACAAGGTGATGTCCTATACATAAAATCGGAATCATTGACCTTTGTTCTTTTATCCAAATGAATTTAAGGCCTTTGCAAGTTTCCAGTGTTGCCAAGCATGCTTATATGTGAACCTGATAAAATTTTATTTTCAGCATATTTAGTAGAAATTGGACTATTAAATATAAATGTGTACCGTACATTGACCAATCTGTAATCAACTTCTCGCATAATTTTATCTAGTGGCAATATATCTTTACGATAAGTCGCAATCAAATGAATCTCACTATTTGGTCGAGGAGACCACGAATCTTCAAATTCTATCTATATTCTACCATTAAAGTGTAACCGGGGTACCTGTATAAGTGTACGTCATATTCAAGATAACGATGTGAGTAATAAAACGCAATAAATTTTGTTCCCCGGCATTTCAATCGTAGTCTGTCTCAGAGGAGTCAAAGTCAGCTTTCTACAGCGGGAGAGAAATCTTCACTGCCTCTTTTGACGTCAGAGGTGACGTTGACGGTGTCATAGTTCGAGTGTCCTGCACACTCTGCGGGACGTCTCGGCAATTGAACAAATTTGCAACATTGTTGCATTGTGACGTGGTTAATAGTTCCATAATAACGTCACAAGTTCTGACATGCTGTGGCGCTGTGCCCTACATTAACATTAATAACATCGAAATAGTTAAAATTAAAGTCGCAACACAAGAAACAGGGTATAAATGCTACAATTTGGAATATTATCTTTAATATGCCATAAACTTGCAAAAGTACTACATTTTACACTTTAAAATGAGTGACAGTTAAATCACCCAGTGGCCATTAAGCTGAGTCGGTCAGTGATACAGCTACCGTGGAAGTCGCGGAAACTTGTTGCCTCCAAGTTGCTTGTATAATCATACCTGCTTACTCATTCTTAACATCGAATTGGTTGTTCGTCTAGTCTGCTTATAATAAAATACATCCAAATAAAATGAATAGTGAACGTACGGTTAATGTGTGGCAATGTACGGATGTAGGGCAAGGTGATGGCCATTTCCCGATTTGGTTCTTAGAAAATGTTTTGACCTGGCGCACCGACGGGTGCACAGGTCCGTGACTGCAGGCGTAAATTTGTGGTTCATACTAATCCAAGGCCTAAGGTATGAGAATATTTTCAGTGATGACTGGACCATTGTGGAATTGCAGTTGCCAAAATTATCATCATTTTAAGGAGAATGGTCCTTTCTTGAAATAGTACGATAATTTGATGCACATTTACCATATTTTCATCAGTTATCAACAGTTTAAAATATTTCCATGCTGTAGATATAGGCATGATAGTTAACGCACAAACAACAAATTTACACCCGGAGTCATGCTTTAGTGAACCGGGGCAAACCATTTGTCTGAGAATTAAATGTCCATTGGATTGTATAAAAAAGCATTCATTATTCATATATTTCCTATTATGTCATGATTGTCTAAGAAAGCATTCATTATTCATATATTTCCTATTATGTCATGATTCAGGCCCAACGGGACATTCATTATTCATATATTTCCTATTATGTCATGATTGTCTAAGAAAGCATTCATTATTCATATATTTCCTATTATGTCATGATTCAGGCCCAACGGGACATTCATTATTCATATATTTCCTATTATGTCATGATTGTCTAAGAAAGCATTCATTATTCATATATTTCCTATTAGGTCATGATTGCCTAAGAAAGCATTCATTATTCATATATTTCCTATTATGTCATGATTCAGCCCCAACGGGACTTTCATTATTCATATATTTCCTATTATGTCATGATTCAGCCCCAACGGGACATTTATTGTTCATATATTTCCTATTATGTCATGATTGTCTAGGAAAGCATTCAGTATTCATATATTTCCTATCATGTCATGATTCAGCCCCAAAAAGGACATTCATTATTCATATATTTTCTATTATGTCATGAGTGTCTAAGAAAGCATTCATTATTCATATATTTCCTATTATGTCATGATTCAGCCCAAACAGGACAATCAAAGAACCTGAGGAATTCAAAGGAAGACACTACTATAGTTTCTTAAACGACCCTACCCACGTGGACTGGGAAGATAAAGCAACGACAGATCGATTTCAGGAGCTCGTCACGACCCACGACAAACTTGTCCGATCTGTGTGCCATGGAGATCCACAGAACATTTATCCGGTATGTTTCAGGGCTAGTCAGCTATAGCCTACTAAGCCAGATAAATGTACCTTCATCGCCTTCCCATTCTCCTTCTGACTTTCGTTATTTAGTATTTGTAAAGATTTAACGGATTTATCACAAAGGATAGCTATATCAGATCAGATAGAGTGCCCTGAAATCGAGAACACCCATTGGGGCCAGAAACATGTTTTGATCGGAAAGTCGTAAATCTTCGCCATGATGGCCACGGGGTCCGGTAAACTGATCAAAAACTAACAAAAAGTTCAAACAGGTATTTTGATCTGGAGTCCGACAGTGACACTTGGCACTTAACCAGGTTTACTAAGAGAATATTACAGACTGGTTGAAGCACAGTGCAATCGGGCTATTGTTCTCTCGTGGGAGTTAAAATATATTGGTATATGACAGGTCAAGAGGAGGGCCCTTCCTTGAGTAAATATCGAATTATATTTCTAGTGACATGACGTTAATTTTACTATCAAATGAAGGCTTTTGTGAGAAAAGGAGCTGTATATTATCCAAACCATTTGCAAACCATATCCTCTTACATTGACAAAGCCTGGTAGACAATGAATCTGAAATAAACCAGACGCACTGGCACCAAATAATACCAGCTCTGAATGCTATTGGTTGTTCCGGAGATCACAAGACGCTGCGTTGTAGGTCCATATGTCAAACGCAGATCCAAACAGAGGTTTAATTGATGATATGACGTGCTATGTATTAATGAGCATTCCAACATATTTGTATTATGTATTTTAATATTTTTATGCATTACATATGAATTATGAATACAATGTATAAGTGGATATATGTCTGTATATATAAATAATACTCGGAAATGTCGATCTCTAGATATAACAATACTATTAAGTCTTGACTTAAAGCCTAGCTCTGCTTTACGAAATTATGCGCATACGTGTGATGAGGGGGCGTCAATCAGAAATATATTAAAGCTCTCTTGAGTCACATGCTATGTTGTGACTGGGCTCCAGCTTAAGCCAGTCTGTCCATTCAAACATACCCCTTTCTTTGAAATTGAGATAAATGATTTTTCATGATAAACAGTTTCATGTTACACTACCCCTGACAACTTTTCGTGTTGATTCTAACTCATTCCACAAATGTCTGCTATGTTTTTGTTGCTGTTCTAGGTAAACTGGCAGAAGGTCAAACTACCGGAGATCAAGGTCAGATTACCAGAAGACAAAGAGTGTGTTGTGCGGGAGAATGGTGCGCCCACGGCAACAGTGACTCCACTGTTATTGTTCGCGTCTGTTGCGTCCTTCGCAGTCTATATGTTGGTTGAACGAGTCCTGTAAATGCCCCCAATCATAACAGCTATTGGGGAAGAACTAAGGTTCAAGGGAGTTAACCCACATCTGTTTACCAATATGAGATCAAGCTATCTTGCATCAGTCCAGAGAAGTGATGTGGTCAGACAAGCATGACATCACGTGTAGTAATGTGCGGTTTTGATCAAATGTTGCAAACATTTGAAACGATTTGTTGTTAACGAAAACTAAAATCACAGACGTACTCATTTTTATTAGGCCTAATGAGTTTAGAGAACGAAGTAATTAGACCTACTTGTCAAGCACATTTCGAGTAACTCTTTAACCTTCAATCTGGCGGATTGAGTGAATACACAAAATCTATTAAAATGAATATGGAAATCGGCTTTAAATCCTTAAAACATATGGATTTATGTCCTCTACTATCCAATATGCATATCTATACAGTAACAGAGACGTGGGTTTGATATGAGGGCATTGATATTTAACAATATTTTGCTTGATAACTTCGATGGATGAGAAGATTTAGCTTATGAAGTCAGTGATTATGAGATTTTCCAATGTAAATTCATTGTTGTCAAATACAAGGATTGGATGTTATTAATTCACAACTGATGTTGACATGGTTAAAAGTATTGGATGAATAGAACATTGTTCAGAATATCATATCAGTTTAGTCTTCTTTGTGCTATGTCAAAGTTGTGCATCATCTACTGGGTTATGTCCCCTAATTTTGCACTGAATAAACGATTGGACCTCCGAATTATGGAGAAATTGTGGCGAGAGGATGAGTGAATGAGTTAGTGAGTGGGTAATAATTTTCCAGCTATATTACGACGGGGAAGAACGTAGGAGGTTTGGGTACCTATTTGTAACAGAGCAGATCTAATGCTGCCATTTTATAGTGCTGTCCTACCGAAATATCGTGCATTAGGCAGACATGACATCCCGCCAAGCGAACCGAGCGAACCAGTTCTTGTTCTAGTCTCTTTATGCTTTGCGTGAGCAGTAAATGTTATCTTTCAAGTCTTTGGTAGGACCCGACAGGGGATTGGACCAAGTACCCCCCGCTTACGGGGACGACAGTCAAACCATTAGGGCAAGGTAGTGCGGTGCGGTTGTACATCATCTACTGGGTTATGTCCCCTAATTTTGCAATGAATAAACGATCGGACCTCCGAATTATGGAGAAATTGTGGCGAGAGGATGAGTGAATGAGTTAGTGAGTGGGTTTAAGGTCGCTAATAATAATTTTCCAGCTATATTACGACGGGGAAGAACGTAGGAGGTTCGGGTACCTATTTGTAACAGAGCAGATCTAATGCTGCTATTTTATAGTTCTGTCCCACCGAAATATCGTGCATTAGGCAGACATGACATCCCGCCGAGCGAACCGAGCGAAACAGTTCTTGTTCTAGCCTCTTTATGCTGGGCATGAGCAGTAAATGTTATCTTTCAAGTCTTTGGTAGGACCCGACAGGGGATTGGACCAAGTACCCCCCGCTTACGGGGACGATGGTCAAACCATTAGGGCAATGCAGTGCGGTGACGGGAGAACGATACTTAATACAGTTGCCCGTAGCTACGAAATTTGTAGAAAATGATAACAATGCAAGACAGATAACATGAAGGGTAAGCAGTTGGTGACACCATAACTCGTGCTGGAAATTATGGGAAGGTATTGAAAACGGTATACTCTGTGTATTGGGGATAATCTTTTTGTCAATTTCAAGATAAGAAATATGTAATTTGCGATTACAACTAAACGTAAAGATTGTTCGCTTGAACATTGAAGGATGGGGGAGATTAAAAGAGAACTTGCGATTCATATTTGAGATGATATCGATGAATGCCTGGGACCTCACCCATACTTTTGTCGGAGAACGTCTTCCACAGATACTGATTCTACCTTGGAAAAGATAGCATCCACATCCGGCGCTGGAAGTTCTACTCAACAAAGCTGGGATTTTCTGTAGATACGTCCTTGTGGACTAATTTGAAGAGATATGACATTACAATCGACCTAACATTGCGCGGTATGTCCAGCGACAATGTAGTTCGTCCTACACCTCTAGTCGTTAACAGTATACGTATTATTCCGCCACAACATCTATTATGCTGATGCGGTGAAACTTATTATCGTTGGACATGTATGAGAATACTTAACGAGTGTCATCTATAGACAACTATATTCAGCACATGCATATGTGAGAAGCTTATATGTCCATATGCGGAGAATGCTGATATCCTTCTGGATGAGGCTATTAAGCAGGGCGACGCAGAAGCCATTCTCCAAGACTTCGGTACCGGGTGGAACGGGTGGATAGTCAATACAGTACTAGTACCCTCCTCTACTTACCGAAGTAATATGGTTACAAGTAATAAATTATGAATACTATGAATATGAATGAATGATTAAACTAGTATGAATAAGGCATTGTTCAGAGTATAATTCAAGCGATATTTACGGCAGTGATACTATCAAATATATCATCGATACTGGCGCACAAATACATGTCACCATGATCACAGTGATAGGACAATTGACCCAAACAACACCAGGTTTATTCGCCAAGGAAAAACAAGCAAAATATTTGGGGGACAAAGCTAATAAAATTCATGAGATCTGCTGAATGCCATAGGTAAGTGCATGGTAGCCGACTGAAATAAATTTGCTTGAAAAAATGGTCATTTTCACGAATTTTCTCGATGCAATATTTATAGTACCCGCCAAAAAACATTTGATATATTCTGTGTTTATGTCCATGTTGTACATCATCTCTGAATTATGTCCCCTAATTTCGAAACAAATGAACGAACGGACCTCCGAATTATGGAGAAATCGCGGCGAGAGGATGACTGAGTGAGTGAGTGAATAAGGTTTAACGTCGCTTTCAAAACATTTTCAGCTATATCACGACGGGGAAGGGGGTTCGGGCTGCCTACCTGTAACAGAGCAGAACTAATGCTTCCACCGAAATATCATGCTTTAGTTAGATATGATATCCCACCCAGTAACATCTTAAATCTGTAAATTTCGAAATGGGCACCTAACGCTCATTTGGGAAGTAAAATACGAAAATTTACATATTAGAGAGGCTACTTTGTAAGCGAGACAACTGTTTTTATTTGGCCAAGACAGCTATGATCGTCTGAAACAGATTTTAAACCCGTGAAACAGAAGCTCAAGGACGGGATGTTCCTCCAACGAGCATTGACACAAGGTGCTCGAAGTAGCCTAATCCAAATAGATGGTGCGTAATCTCCGATATCACGTTGTGGACTTTTTGCGTCTTATCCGCAGTTTGCGCGAAAGAGATAAGACAACGGGGATCTTCCCCACATAACCCTTTTCTGTAGGTTCGTCTTCGGTCAATCCAAAGAACTACAAGACAACTCTTTGAGATAAACAGAGGTTGTTGTTGTTTACTTCTGCATCATAACATAGACAAGGTACAGCAAATCATGATAACCAAAAAACGTCTGTACAGATGAAGCAATGGTGTTAATGCTTAGCCTAGTGTAATATACATCAAACTTTTATACAGCTGAGTAAACAAAGTACTTAATCGCAGGCTTGTCTAAACTTCAGTTTCTCACAACTCAAACACTTAATTAGGGAAACTACCGGAATGGACACTGGAATGGACACTTGAGCGCTGGTCATTACTGATACAGAGCTGGCCTGTTTGACCAAATGATTCAAATAATATACATGTATAGCTTTATCATATTAAATAGACGTTCAGGTTTGCTAGATCTCCCCAAAATATATAACCGCGCACAAATACTCATCTGATTCAAACTCTTACTAATCCATTTAACATTTACCAGAAGACAATTTATTTATATGCATTTCTATAACATACAGCGTAAATCAGGTTTATATTCAAGTATACAATTGACCTGATGTGACAAATCTCTCGCTCGTACCAGTCACTGTATTAACCATCAGCTATCTTCAATGGTCAGTGTTTCCTGACCACTTCAAGTACATACAGCGGTCTATAACATACAGCGGTCAGTATTTCCTGGCTTCCGCTCAATTAGCAGATACGCCCCCAATCTCAATATAATTGTAATATATGTACATGTACCGATCAAACCCGTGAATTGACATTGAATCAAATAACAAGCTCCCAAAACTGATTAGGGCAAATGTGAAACTCAAACAGATACATGCGAGGCATCCCTCTATATCCATATAAATTCCACATATCCTCCCCACCGGAAGTTAAATGTCCAATCTGCAGGGATGACATTTAACTCACTTTTCCAACACAATGTCAATTGAAAGTTGAGAAAAATCAAATCCACAGGCCGGCCGGTTGTATCGTTAGTTTGACTCAACTGCACCAGGCAAAAATCACTAGTGACGTTAGATAAGACACTCATAATCGAAGATAAACTGCATGTCGCAAGTTCTGTTATGGTTTCGTTCAACCAAAAATGCACATAAAAAAAATCTCATCATCGAACTCATCGCCTGCCGATTCGTTAGTCTTCAAATCTTAATCACGCACAGCGGCATCTCAAAATATCAGCATTTCTGCTCTTGCATTGACAAACTCAACAATTGTCGACATCTAAAAATCTACAAGCATGGGCCGCATCGCACCCTGAATCGAAATTTGATTCCACGTCTGAACAAAATTCAGTTATTCATCAAAATGCTAGGTCAAATTATCGTTAGTCAAAAATGAAAGACTCATTTGCACCTATGCTTAATCAAAACTTCTCGTTAACCACTCATATACTGTAGCAAAATAACAGGTATATGACACGTCTATTTACTTGAGCATCTCAACGTTTGCAACTGGTCATAACGTTAACACTGTTTATGTTGACCCTAACAAACATCATTGTGACATAAACACGTCGAGCAAAACAAAACTTTGAGTGGGATAAACTTCATGATAAGCTACAGCAGGAAAAATATCGAAGTCAAAACATCAAACGACTATATGCAAGGTAATGTCAGAACAGTGAAACAAGAAATAAGCAAAAGAAAAATACATTAATAAGAAGACAAGAAATAGTGATAGAAGCCGTGTGAATGATCAGTTCACCAGCCACCAAGACACCAAACCTTGACCTCAAGTGAGAGTACGTTTCGTGCATCAAAACGCACACCCTGTCCCACTGGCAAGAGTGACAAAGGAAAGAAAAATCAAAAACAGAAACATTACAAAGCAGTATACAAAGATGGAAAAACATAGGCGCGTAGAGCAGTCTCCAGAGCACTGTCTAGTTGCAGGTCATGCATTACAATGTCACCGAGTGAAACAAAATTCGAGAACAATAGACCTACAGATTACAATGTGTGCAAAAGATATACAAAAGCGCGATAAGGGTACAAGCAAAACCATGGTGAAAGAAATACACGACAAAATGTCACGTGATGACACACCAATTGTCATATTCAATGCCTGTCAAGAAGTGGCATTCAAATGGGCAATAATTCTGGTGACGTTCAATAAGGCGCGAATGGCAATGTTAGGCATCTGAATCCTATCTGCAAGAAATGCGAATTCCTCAGATTATAAAGTATCAGACTCTAGGTTCTAGCCTACACCAATAAGAACACACTTATTCCAAAACAGAACTAACACACCATTTCATTGCAAGCAAAACTATGATGTCAGAGAGAGGATTCACATGGGCAAACTCGATCAGTTATGACAAAAGTATTTTGTACAAAATAACAACGCGCATTATTCAATTCATACCACTACAGGGCATCTCAATATTGTTACGCTAAAGCGATAGCAATTCCCGATAGTTTAGTCGATATATTTAAATGTCCACAGGTGTATCCCATGTATGGTAAGTTTGTCAGGACTAGCCCATAACATGTACACCACAACACATTCCTGCTGGTTTAATTCACACAGTACATCCCAGGTAGCTTCGCTCACCTGAGATCAACATTCAAATATAAATGCTGAATAAAGAGATAGTTGAAGGATAGGTAATGTTATCAACCAAGTTAAGGCAGTATTGAGATCAAATGAACATAGGTATGGTTTTATTCACCATAAATACATGGTACCAGCTGTACCAGGATCAGATCATTTCCTTTGCAGTGTAGGACTTTCAATAACTCCTTATACAACACCAAAATCAGATTCCAGATGTACTGGAAACCAGTAAACTGTAATCCAACTACTTTCCACAAAGGGAACATACGAATGGCTTCCCTGTAATTCTTGGCGTGAAGTCAAATCACAGGACTGAGGCTACATGTCGGCACTATCCTTCAGTATCTCCATATACCGTTGAACCAACCACCCATGCTTCAATGAGAAAACTCTACCCAGTTTTTCTAGGGACCCTACTTTTCTAGGGACCCGACTTTTCTAGGGACCCTACTTTTCTAGGGACCCGACTTTTCTAGGGACCCTACTTTTCTAGGGACCCGACTTTCCTAGGGACCCGGTTTTTCTAGGGAAACTCCCGCTATGACCTGAAAAGGGAGGGACTCGGAAATTCCCCCAAAAAACGTCAAGTTGTAATCAGATCGGTTACGTCATCTAAGAAATTGCCATTGTGTTTTGAACTTAGGTCGTCTTTGATCGTCGCTGTCAGTTTTGTTTACACTGAGTACAGTTGACCCCGAACCGCGGGGTTCTCTACCGCCACTGACGTCTCGTACTTCCAACTGACACTCACTCGTTTGGTTTAGTTTGACATCAAAACAATATTCAAATTGTTCTATTAACATCTGAATGGCAATATATCCTTCATCTCTATGACATCATACCTGGGAGCAGGTTTTAGAGAACATCTGACATCTAGAACTTTCCGTCTCCGAGTCCCTGATTTTCCAACACCCCGGCCTTTTATAATTCCGGGCTCACCCCTGCAAGCCTCGTGTCGGTCACGGTGACATAGCCTCAATCAAGAATCACAGGGAATCATTATTAATTATCCATACTATTATCACCGTTAACAATAGTAGAATTCAAGCTTATAATAAAAATACTTCATGCAGATTTCATAAAATCCTTGTACTATGACATAGTTTATATAATAAATAGCAGAGGAATTTGGAGTCCGGTGTATCAAAAGATGATGGCCGCTTACGGTGATCTGTCCGACAGAAAATGATCTCAACTTGTCAAATACAGTTAGAAAACAACGATCTAAACCCTGACAACACTTGACCGGTTCCATGAAGGTAAATTACGGCCAGTAAAATACGAAGTTCGAACTATAAACAGTTTTACTAGATAAAATCCATGCAAACAATAAGTTCTAAAAATAGCACTTCCAGCTGATATTTGTCATCGGGAAACGAAATACAACACTAACAATTGTGCTGACCATAACACTTCGTAACCGATTGTATCCTTTATGATACAATCGCCCACAGCTTACGGAGAATCACAATAACTAGAGCTTAAAAGCACCGTAACTCATAAACAGTAACTCTGAACAAGAACACTTTAAATTTGCATATCATAACACCAAATACAGCATTACTATGTTAACAAAACACTACTCGTCCCACTACCCCCCACTTAAGTGTACACCGTCCTCGGTACACTAAAACAGTTAATTAAATGACATCGCATATCAACTGTGAGGACATGGAGGGTAAGATTTCAATACTATCCTATCAGAGACAGTTTTCAAAACAATGCATAGTCAACAATTCAGTACTGGTATGCAAATCCGTTAAAATTTACCACAGCATACCAATAAAAAACAATGTCATAAAGACACAGATTATTTCAATACATCTACATGTACTAGTTATGACTCAAACACAGAAATCTACTAACAGATTACCCGATATACAGCAGAGCATACATACCCAGCATATTATCGAAATACAATACCAAAGAATTTTTTTTCCCGATTTTGTTTTTATACAAAAGATTTTGTTTCTTTATCGGCTATATACAGAGACACTTGGCATACAGTATCCAGTTTATCACTAACCACATACAATTCAAAACAACTCAAAGAACTGATTTTTTTACTTATTATTATTTTCTTAGAAAAGATATGTCTGTACATGTACAATATTAGAGTCCATAAGTACATGTATCTTTACACACACCGCTAAATTTAAACTTAAACTCACTACTCTTTGTTTCTCTGTTTCTGGTTGTAGTTCCGCTTGATCTCGGCCAACGTTGCAGCAAGTCCACGGTCGGGGCTAACCACCGGGTATGGTTGAAATCTTGGATTTCTCCTACCTCTGTGCCAGGATCCACGGTTAAAAGATCTACCACGCCACCACGGATCATGTAAGGGAGTTCGCAGCACATCTGGGAAGGGTAGTTCTGGCTTGGATACCACACTTCTCACTTTATCACTCTTATCCGTCGATTTAGACTATTTTGTGTGGGCTGTTTGGGTTGAAGTTTCAGTTGAAGTTTGGGTTGAGGTTGAATGGACATTTGGCTTCAAGTGCAGAATCTGGTTGACTATTTCTGTGACTTGACCATCTCTCCGCTTATTTTCCACCAAACCTGACATTCTGTTGAGAGCGGCATTCAAGTTCTCTCCCTGCCTCTGCATCGCCTGGGTCAGTGTACCATATGAATCAAGAGATCCTTGAATGACCGTTTGTAACGTGTTTGTTTGAAACTCCAGGCAACTTTTAACATCTGCTACTGTGGCTGTCAGACAAGAAGCGGCACGGTTCATCCTGGAGACTTCTGTCCTCCATCCAGATACACCATTTCCCAATTCCGTCAAGGTATCCATGAGCTGACCGTGTCGGTGAAACAGTTTATCCAGTTGTGCCACGATGTTTGCCATGTTCAGATTTGTGGTCATCAGTTGCGCTGTCAGCGGTCGCAAATCCTGTTCTGGTGCAAGTGGTTGCTTCCTAGCTGCTATAATAATGGCGCTAGCTATTGAGTCCACAGTGTTCCGAATAATCGGCTCAATCAACTCAGCTACTGCAGATATCTGAATACTCCCAGCAGGAATTGGAGGTTCTGAAATTTCAGGTGCCGAGGTACCTAACCTGGTTTCCACAGTTTTGACAGCCTCATTAAATTCTTCTAGTTCTGCTGGGTCCGGGTGGATAGTTACACCTTCATCATGTTCCGTGGCATTGACTTCCGCTGGCGATTCTGCCTGTACATCAGCGCTTTCAAGTTGTTCATCAACAGCACCTGTCACCGATCTACTCAATTCGTCGGGAGAAGAGAATCCAGAAGTTAAATCATCTCTGGGAGATGACTCAACCACCACTCGCAGGTTTTCTCTATTACTATCCCCTTTTGGCATGTTCGGAGACAGTTCAGACAGCACATCATCTCCGGGTGACAGTTGGACCACCGCTGACAAAACATTCCCACCACTGCTTCCTTCATTGGAGGATGTCTTGGCAGTTTGGACTTTAGGTGTAATGCTATCCACAGCATTGTTCAACTCTATAACATCATAGATCTTCCTTAGAAGATCAGGGTTATGTTGAAGTGTCCCAAGTAATTCCTGCACTGAACGACCCTCATTAACTGGTACAGCCACTGGTGTTACTATAACCTCTAACGACTCGGCAGGCTCACTCTCGGCGGACCCTCCGCCAGCAATGTAGATAATATTGGCTCCGGTGGAGTAGGAGGATTATCACTAGTAGGCAAGGTGAGTGATTTATTCTTCACAGTACTTAACTCTGTCGGTCCACTTACATGACTCTCCATCCTAGCAGAGTAATGTCGTAAAGATTCTCCTTTTGACAACATGCTGGCCTCAGCATCAGTTAATGTATAGGTTCGTTTGGTGCCATGGATACATCCACTCACATTACTCCCTGGGTGTTTGTCACGAATATGTCGGGACATCTCATCTCTCCTCTGACAACGTTTACTGCAAATACTGCATACAAAAGGAACATCTGCTTCTGGTAGATGATAGTTTACTACATGCTTCATCATCTGAGACTTGTCACCCCGATACACACAACAAGAACACTGGAATATAAACCCCCTCTTCAAGAGTGCCTTCGCTGACTTTGACATCGTGACGTCACACAATCTACAAAATCAAAGATATCCCAATCTCAGATTTCAATCACATCGAACCAGGTGAGTGAGTGCCAGCAAGGTAAGTACCAGTTCTGCTTAATTGTCCAAATTTCTGTCAATCTGTTCCGTCAATTTTGATAACCATTGCTTCTTCGCAGTTTCCACTGCCTTTTTCGCCCACTTGAGAGTGATGTCTCCCTCATAAGGTTTAAGTTTATTATGATGTACTAGCTTACACTTCCCTTTCTTGTCAAGCTGTATAACATAGTCCAGGTCATTCAATTTGTATACAACGACATAGGGACCCCCATAAGGACAAAATAACTTGGTGCTCTTCCCCTTCTTCCTATATTCCTGATAATACCAGACGTATTCGCCCGGTTTATATACATATAGAGCCATTTTACCATCATACGTTTGTTTTTGTCTCTTTGCAGCTGTGTTAAGATGGTCTCTAGCTATATCATGAGCATGCTGCATCTTCTGTAGGAGCTTATCGACATATTCCCCATACGATTCAACTTCAGCCCCTATTGGTGTAATACCACTACCAAATATGACCTCTGATGGAAGTCTGACCTCTCTACCCAACATCATTAAATTTGGAGTTAAACCAGTCCCCTCATGAGGTGTGGCACGATATGCCGCGGCAAGACAACCAAGGTGCAAGTCCCAATCCCGCTGTTCACCTTTTAGATATGCACGGATCATCCGCACCAGTGTCCTGCTGAATCTTTCAACTTTACCGTTACACTGGGGGTGTCTTGGTGATGTCTGAGTTTTCCGAATCTCCAACATACGACAACGTTCTGTGAATAATTCACTTCTATAGTTGGATCCCTGATCAGAATGGATATCCAAAGGACACCCCATTCGACATATAACTTCATCTAAAATCTTCTGTGCGCAAGTCTCAGCCGTTTGATCATGCACAGGTAAGATTTCGACCCAGTTCGTAAAATGATCAGTGACGATCAAAATAAACTTATTTCCCCGTGGCGTTCGAGGAAATGGCCCCAATATGTCTGTCGATAATCTGTCCATTGCTGCTCCCACTCGCATATCTCCTAATGGGGCATGCGGTGTAAATAGTGGTGGCTTGTTAGCACTACAAATATCACATCTCTGTAACCAGTTATTTACATCCTCCCTCACTCCCCACCAATAAAACCTTTGCAGGGTTTTCTCTTGGGTCTTCTTCCTCCCAAGATGGCCAGCCAAGACAGAATTATGCATCTGTTTTAGGATATACTCTCGCATAGACCTAGGGACAATAGACTGCCAATGCATCCCAGTAGCATCTCTGCGAAGAAAGCGTCGGAACAGTATCCCATCCTGTAACTCTAAATTTCCCCAATTGTTCCAATAATGCCTAGTTGCTGGGCTAGAGCTACACACCTCTGCTCCATAGGGTCTCTCCCCATTCTCCATCCACCTAAGGATGGGAGCTATATCAGGGTCTTCTAATTGCTTCTTCCGTAACGTCGCTATAGAGTATCCCTGTAACCATGGAGTTTTGTTAATTCTACGACTCGGTTCATTTTCTTTAACACATTGCCTCTTTCGACTGCACTTAGTCCAACTTTTGATACCCTGCCATAACACATCGTGGCCATAAGTAAACAATGACTGAAAATTGGTCCACAGATACATCCACAGGGCACAACTTTTCGTTGAACCATTGCCCAAGATTGGCTCTGCACTCATTGGATGGTTCTCAGATATTTCTGATGTACTGGCATCCCAACTGAAGAACCACATCAAGCTGAACATCCAAATGATCATCACCACCATCCAATTATATAGTCTCTTCATGCAATCAGTGGTATTCCATAGTTTCTCCAAAACAGTACGTCTGGAATAGCATATCTCTTCAGTTGCATGGTTCAAAGAACTTTGCATGTCTACGCTCTTTTTTCGACATTTCTGACATGGTCCACACTTCAACAGCTCATCTTCACCTTGAATAGAGCACTCGCACTGTCTGGGATTTGGACATCTCGACATACCATCTGCGTTACCGTGATGCTTCCGTGGACGATATTCAATTTCAAAAGCAGACAGAGTTTCAATCCAACGAGCAATGCGGTTTTTCGGCTCTTTCAAGCTAAATAACCATTTCAATGCTTGGTGGTCTGTTCTTATCCGAAACCTTCTACCCAGTAAATAGTGTTTGAAATATTCTACAAAATATTTCACTGCAAGCAATTCTCTATCGGTTACGCAGTAATTCTTTTCACTCTTGTTAAGGGTGCGACTAGCATAGGCTATCACTCTCTCTCTACCATCCTGAGTTTGTGATAGAACAGCTCCGATGCTTACATCACATGCATCTGTATCAAGAGTGAAATCACAATCATCTCGAGGATACCCCATTATTTCTGGACCCGTCAACACCGACTTCAGTTTTGTGAATGCCTTCTCGCATTCCGGCGTCCAGTTAAATTGCTGGTATTTCTTAGTCAGTTCTGTCAAGGGGTGAACTAACTTTGAAAAATCTTTAACAAATCGTCTATAGTAACTTCCCATCCCGAGAAGTGCACGAACCTCCGTAATGTTTCCAGGAGTTGGCCAATCCACAATCTTTTGAACATTATAAGGGTTAGGTAATACCCCTTCCCCCGATATGATATGACCCAAAAATACAACTTCATTTTTCAGAAGATGGCATTTTGGAGGTTTCAGCTTCAAACCAGCCTGCTGAATTCTATTCAATACTTCCTCGAGTCTGTTAATGTGTTCATGAAAGGTTTTAGCGTGCACAATCACGTCATCAAGGTAAATCAGACATTTCCACCACTGTAAACCTGCCAATGCCAGCTCTATCACCCGCTGGAACGTGGCCGGACTATTTGAGAGCCCGAATGGCATATTAACATACTCATATAAACCATACTTGGTTACAAACGCGGTCTTAGGTATGTCTTCTTCTCTTACAGGTACTTGATTGTAAGCAGATGTCAAATCAAGAGTGGAAAACCATTTCGCACCCTCCACTGCATCCAAACAATCTTGTGTACGTGGAATAGGAAATGCATCTTTCCGAATCACCATGTTGACTCTTCTGTAATCAACGCATGGCCTTACTTCTCCCCCTTTCTTCCGAACCAAAACTATCGGAGAAGCCCAGGGAGATGTAGATGGTCGAATTGAGCCTTGTTTTTGTAATTTTTCCAAAGCTTTCCTATCTTCACCCTCGAAAGCTAACGGCACTCTCCTAGGAGGTTGTTTGATTGGCTTAGCATCGCCTGTGTCGATCACATGCTCGGCTAAGTGCGTCCGACCCAGATCAAATTCATCCTTCGAAAATACATTTCCATATTTAATTAATGTCTGTGCAATAACCTGATGTCGATCGGGGTCTAATCCCTCAATTGTATCTTTGTACAACTTCTCTAAATGTGTAGGAATATCTATCCCTACATCAGATAACTTTTCTGAGTCCATCTCATTTGTAGTTGTCTGTATTGGACAGATTCGGATAGACTCCGACCTATCATTACCGAATTGAATCCTGCGGACAGACTCAAAGTTATCAATTTCTGAATTCTCCTCAACGTCTAATATAGTTTCCATACCCGAGTCCACAGCCACTGCTGTACCAACATTGACATCTTGATTAATGGATTTTTCCCCTGGAAACGGATTGAGAATTCTTACCTTCACAGTTGTATTTTCACCATAATCGACCAAACATGGACACACAACAAGAGAATAGTTCTCTGAAAAATGTGGCAAAGCCTCAATAAATAGTGAATGTTCATCCCCATCATTCCCATCTTTATCGACAAAAACATCAATTATGGCTTCACTCATTCCCGGAATGATATAATGATCTGCTGTCCTAACTTTCCTGACTCTGGGGAGAGGAATTAACTCAAGAGGTATGACAGCATCCCCAAGAATAATTTTCCCTTCTCTCAAAAGAATGTCAGCAGAACCATCTTTACCCTTCTGGAGAATATCCATTCCCAGAAGTGCGTCATCTTCGATATCTGCAACTGCAAGCTCCTTCTCAAGATTTAATGGCCCTAGAGAAAATTTAAATTGACCTCTACCCTTATAATTCATAGTTCTCCCATCAGCACATGAGAGCCCCTTAGTACCAGACAAAGTCAGCTTCGGCTGCTTCTCCACTGGTATTTGGGAATAAATGCGATTGGAGATTTCGGAGATGTTGCCCCTGTATCAACAGTAAAATTTACATCTACACCTTCCAAATGTCCAATAATATATATTCCTTCATATTTTGGCTTCTCACGTCTAATTTTCTCATCTCCTAAAGAATTATTGAGGTAACTAATATTTTCCATACTGATGTCACCTAGGCCCGTTACATCCTCATGGACCGCCTCATGGCCTGCTGAGTCGGTCCCCTGATGTTTGACATATCATTTTCCAAAGATACTGGGGGTGAATTCACGGACGATAGAACATCACTATTACTTGCCACCCCATTTCCATTCGATTCAGATCTCGGGGTAAATGGCTGCGCAGTAACCTGCAATTGTCCACTGAGACGGTAAGTACAGTTTCGTGCAAAATGATTTCCTCCACACTTAAAACAACCTGTAAATTGACCCCGACTCTGCATTGATGGCTGAGATGCGACATCATTTTGCCTTCTTGGGGTGTTCCTCTGTGGTACATTCCGTCGTTGAAAATTCCCACGTGGGGTTTCAAATTTGTCCAACCGCTGTTTCATATTTTCCAACTTCTCATAACTTCTCTCCACCAGACACTCATCTGAGATAGCAGCATGACTATCCCCAGAATTATTTTGTGCTGCGGAATCAGCTTTATTATTCTGAATTTTATCTTTATTTCCAGATCTCGTCTGAGATCTCGTCTGTTGAGTGACTCTCACACTTTCCGTTTCAAGGTCACTCTCACTGTTATCATCAAGCTTCACTATTCGAACAGGTTTACGAGATTTCTTTTCGAAATCATTTTTAATCCTGCGAGTCTCCAGGAAGTTCACAACTTCGTAGACAGCATCATCTATATCTGTCGGTTCTTTAATATATTCCACCTGGAACGCAGTCTGCTCATCTGTCAGCCCATCGAGAAATCGTCTCAACAAATCCTCACGTCTCGTTTCTCGATCTCGTCTTGCATAAGCCTTATCATATAGCCTCTTTAACTCCGCAGCATAGTCCTCAACTGTCTCACCAGATCTCTGGTTTCGGTTACTAAATTGTGCGCCATATCTCTTAGAAGTTTCCACTTTCTTGAACCTGTGGTTCAATTCTTCTACGAGGGAATTAAAATCACATCGGACATCCCTTGACAACTGCCCGTAAACAAAATCACCTGCTTTACCCTGAAGTCTGGGTAGAAGTTCGCACAACTTTTCCTCCGTAGACCAGTGTTTCAGGTCTGCGACATCTTTAAAACGGTTATACCATACCTCCCATTTTTCATCACCATTAAATGGTGGAAGTTTTGTGTTATAACCTCGTGCGTGATTCTGGGATGGACGCACTGTCTGCCGTTGTGATGATCTAGTGTCTGTATCAGACACTGTAGTATCACTAGAATTACTACGACCTTGTCTGGTTCTAGCTCGACTAACCCCTGGCAGACTGGTCGATATCTCGCTTAGTCTGGTCCTCTGATCTCATCTCATGATGCGAGGATGCCCTAAATACCTCTGGAGCATTTAAACTGCTTGTCTGACTAATTTTCTTAGTCATCACACCAAGACCATGGACCACCTCTTGCATCATACCAGTGACATCCTGCATAGCCCCTCGTACCACATGACCTACGGACTCCGCCATCGCTTTTGTGACGTCTTCAATGAAACGGTCAGATTTAACATCACCCATACCCGGGTATTGGCTCATGGGAAATGTCTGGGGGCCATCTTGATTACCTTGGAAATCATAAACAGCTGTATTTATAGCTGCGCTCATCATTGGTGGTTGTGAAAATACAACGGTGGTTTGTGCTGTTGAACCAGAATAACAGGTAGTAGTCTCAATTACCATCTCTTCATGTAAATCTAGCTCACTCGCACTAGTATCTCCATCCGATACTACTTTACCAACTCTTCGTTTACTACGACGAAGAGATTTCATCTGACGCTCGCTCTCCATATCAACAGTGAGACTAAACTTCTTCGAGACGTCAACAAGAACGTGGGAAACGTATCGCTGGATCCAAAATATTAATTTGGATCCCACTTCTGACACCAGTAAATATGTTACGCTAAAGCGATAGCAATTCCCGACAGTTTAGTCGATATATTTAAATGTCCACAGGTGTATCCCATGTATGGTAAGTTTGTCAGGACTAGCCCATAACATGTACACCACAACACATTCCTGCTGGTTTAATTCACACAGTACATCCCAGGTAGCTTCGCTCACCTGAGATCAACATTCAAATATAAATGCTGAATAAAGAGATAGTTGAAGGATAGGTAATGTTATCAACCAAGTTAAGGCAGTATTGAGATCAAATGAACATAGGTATGGTTTTATTCACCATAAATACATGGTACCAGCTGTACCAGGATCAGATCATTTCCTTTGCAGTGTAGGACTTTCAATAACTCCTTATACAACACCAAAATCAGATTCCAGATGTACTGGAAACCAGTAAACTGTAATCCAACTACTTTCCACAAAGGGAACATACGAATGGCTTCCCTGTAATTCTTGGCGTGAAGTCAAATCACAGGACTGAGGCTACATGTCGGCACTATCCTTCAGTATCTCCATATACCGTTGAACCAACCACCCATGCTTCAATGAGAAAACTCTACCCAGTTTTTCTAGGGACCCTACTTTTCTAGGGACCCGACTTTTCTAGGGACCCTACTTTTCTAGGGACCCGACTTTTCTAGGGACCCTACTTTTCTAGGGACCCGACTTTCCTAGGGACCCGGTTTTTCTAGGGAAACTCCCGCTATGACCTGAAAAGGGAGGGACTCGGAAATTCCCCCAAAAAACGTCAAGTTGTAATCAGATCGGTTACGTCATCTAAGAAATTGCCATTGTGTTTTGAACTTAGGTCGTCTTTGATCGTCGCTGTCAGTTTTGTTTACACTGAGTACAGTTGACCCCGAACTGCGGGGTTCTCTACCGCCACTGACGTCTCGTACTTCCAACTGACACTCACTCGTTTGGTTTAGTTTGACATCAAAACAATATTCAAATTGTTCTATTAACATCTGAATGGCAATATATCCTTCATCTCTATGACATCATACCTGGGAGCAGGTTTTAGAGAACATCTGACATCTAGAACTTTCCGTCTCCGAGTCCCTGATTTTCCAACACCCCGGCCTTTTATAGTTCCGGGCTCACCCCTGTAAGCCTCGTTTCGGTCACGGTGACATAGCCTCAATCAAGAATCACAGGGAATCATTATTAATTATCCATACTATTATCACCGTTAACAATAGTAGAATTCAAGCTTATAATAAAAATACTTCATGCAGATTTCATAAAATCCTTGTACTATGACATAGTTTATATAATAAATAGCAGAGGAATTTGGAGTCCGGTGTATCAAAAGATGATGGCCGCTTACGGTGATCTGTCCGACAGAAAATGATCTCAACTTGTCAAATACAGTTAGAAAACAACGATCTAAACCCTGACAACACTTGACCGGTTCCATGAAGGTAAATTACGGCCAGTAAAATACGAAGTTCGAACTATAAACAGTTTTACTAGATAAAATCCATGCAAACAATAAGTTCTAAAAATAGCACTTCCAGCTGATATTTGTCATCGGGAAACGAAATACAACACTAACAATTGAGCTGGCCATAACACTTCGTAACCGATTGTATCCTTTATGATACAATCGCACACAGCTTACGGAGAATCACAATAACTAGAGCTTAAAAGCACCGTAACTCATAAACAGTAACTCTGAACAAGAACACTTTAAATTTGCATATCATAACACCAAATACAGCATTACTATGTTAACAAAACACTACTCGTCTCACTACCCCCCACTTAAGTGTACACCGTCCTCGGTACACTAAAACAGTTAATTAAATGACATCGCATATCAACTGTGAGGACATGGAGGGTAAGATTTCAATACTATCCTATCAGAGACAGTTTTCAAAACAATGCATAGTCAACAATTCAGTACTGGTATGCAAATCCGTTAAAATTTACCACAGCATACCAATAAAAAACAATGTCATAAAGACACAGATTATTTCAATACATCTACATGTACTAGTTATGACTCAAACACAGAAATCTACTAACAGATTACCCGATATACAGCAGAGCATACATACCCAGCATATTATCGAAATACAATACCAAAGAATTTTTTTTTCCCGATTTTGTTTTTATACAAAAAACTTTGTTTCTTTATCGGCTATATACAGAGACACTTGGCATACAGTATCCAGTTTATCACTAACCACATACAATTCAAAACAACTCAAAGAACTGATTTTTTTACTTATTATTATTTTCTTAGAAAAGATATGTCTGTACATGTACAATATTAGAGTCCATAAGTACATGTATCTTTACACACACCGCTAAATTTAAACTTAAACTCACTACTCTTTGTTTCTCTGTTTCTGGTTGTAGTTCCGCTTGATCTCGGCCATCGTTGCAGCAAGTCCACGGTCGGGGCTAACCACCGGGTATGGTTGAAATCTTGGATTTCTCCTACCTCTGTGCCAGGATCCACGGTTAAAAGATCTACCACGCCACCACGGATCATGTAAAGGAGTTCGCAGCACATCTGGGAAGGGTAGTTCTGGCTTGGATACCACACTTCTCACTTTATCACTCTTATCCGTCGATTTAGACTATTTTGTGTGGGCTGTTTGGGTTGAAGTTTCAGTTGAAGTTTGGGTTGAGGTTGAATGGACATTTGGCTTCAAGTGCAGAATCTGGTTGACTATTTCTGTGACTTGACCATCTCTCCGCTTATTTTCCACCAAACCTGACATTCTGTTGAGAGCGGCATTCAAGTTCTCTCCCTGCCTCTGCATCGCCTGGGTCAGTGTACCATATGAATCAAGAGATCCTTGAATGACCGTTTGTAACGTGTTTGTTTGAAACTCCAGGCAACTTTTAACATCTGCTACTGTGGCTGTCAGACAAGAAGCGGCACGGTTCATCCTGGAGACTTCTGTCCTCCATCCAGATACACCATTTCCCAATTCCGTCAAGGTATCCATGAGCTGACCGTGTCGGTGAAACAGTTTATCCAGTTGTGCCACGATGTTTGCCATGTTCAGATTTGTGGTCATCAGTTGCGCTGTCAGCGGTCGCAAATCCTGTTCTGGTGCAAGTGGTTGCTTCCTAGCTGCTATAATAATGGCGCTAGCTATTGAGTCCACAGTGTTCCGAATAATCGGCTCAATCAACTCAGCTACTGCAGATATCTGAATACTCCCAGCAGGAATTGGAGGTTCTGAAATTTCAGGTGCCGAGGTACCTAACCTGGTTTCCACAGTTTTGACAGCCTCATTAAATTCTTCTAGTTCTGCTGGGTCCGGGTGGATAGTTACACCTTCATCATGTTCCGTGGCATTGACTTCCGCTGGCGATTCTGCCTGTACATCAGCGCTTTCAAGTTGTTCATCAACAGCACCTGTCACCGATCTACTCAATTCGTCGGGAGAAGAGAATCCAGAAGTTAAATCATCTCTGGGAGATGACTCAACCACCACTCGCAGGTTTTCTCTATTACTATCCCCTTTTGGCATGTTCGGAGACAGTTCAGACAGCACATCATCTCCGGGTGACAGTTGGACCACCGCTGACAAAACATTCCCACCACTGCTTCCTTCATTGGAGGATGTCTTGGCAGTTTGGACTTTAGGTGTAATGCTATCCACAGCATTGTTCAACTCTATAACATCATAGATCTTCCTTAGAAGATCAGGGTTATGTTGAAGTGTCCCAAGTAATTCCTGCACTGAACGACCCTCATTAACTGGTACAGCCACTGGTGTTACTATAACCTCTAACGACTCGGCAGGCTCACTCTCGGCGGACCCTCCGCCAGCAATGTAGATAATATTGGCTCCGGTGGAGTAGGAGGATTATCACTAGTAGGCAAGGTGAGTGATTTATTCTTCACAGTACTTAACTCTGTCGGTCCACTTACATGACTCTCCATCCTAGCAGAGTAATGTCGTAAAGATTCTCCTTTTGACAACATGCTGGCCTCAGCATCAGTTAATGTATAGGTTCGTTTGGTGCCATGGATACATCCACTCACATTACTCCCTGTGTGTTTGTCACGAATATGTCGGGACATCTCATCTCTCCTCTGACAACGTTTACTGCAAATACTGCATACAAAAGGAACATCTGCTTCTGGTAGATGATAATTTACTACATGCTTCATCATCTGAGACTTGTCACCCCGATACACACAACAAGAACACTGGAATATAAACCCCCTCTTCAAGAGTGCCTTCGCTGACTTTGACATCGTGACGTCACACAATCTACAAAATCAAAGATATCCCAATCTCAGATTTCAATCACATCGAACCAGGTGAGTGAGTGCCAGCAAGGTAAGTACCGGTTCTGCTTAATTGTCCAAATTTCTGTCAATCTGTTCCGTCAATTTTGATAACCATTGCTTCTTCGCAGTTTCCACTGCCTTTTTCGCCCACTTGAGAGTGATGTCTCCCTCATAAGGTTTAAGTTTATTATGATGTACTAGCTTACACTTCCCTTTCTTGTCAAGCTGTATAACATAGTCCAGGTCATTCAATTTGTATACAACGACATAGGGACCCCCATAAGGACAAAATAACTTGGTGCTCTTCCCCTTCTTCCTATATTCCTGATAATACCAGACGTATTCGCCCGGTTTATATACATATAGAGCCATTTTACCATCATACGTTTGTTTTTGTCTCTTTGCAGCTGTGTTAAGATGGTCTCTAGCTATATCATGAGCATGCTGCATCTTCTGTAGGAGCTTATCGACATATTCCCCATACGATTCAACTTCAGCCCCTATTGGTGTAATACCACTACCAAATATGACCTCTGATGGAAGTCTGACCTCTCTACCCAACATCATTAAATTTGGAGTTAAACCAGTCCCCTCATGAGGTGTGGCACGATATGCCGCGGCAAGACAACCAAGGTGCAAGTCCCAATCCCGCTGTTCACCTTTTAGATATGCACGGATCATCCGCACCAGTGTCCTGCTGAATCTTTCAACTTTACCGTTACACTGGGGGTGTCTTGGTGATGTCTGAGTTTTCCGAATCTCCAACATACGACAACGTTCTGTGAATAATTCACTTCTATAGTTGGATCCCTGATCAGAATGGATATCCAAAGGACACCCCATTCGACATATAACTTCATCTAAAATCTTCTGTGCGCAAGTCTCAGCCGTTTGATCATGCACAGGTAAGATTTCGACCCAGTTCGTAAAATGATCAGTGACGATCAAAATAAACTTATTTCCCCGTGGCGTTCGAGGAAATGGCCCCAATATGTCTGTCGATAATCTGTCCATTGCTGCTCCCACTCGCATATCTCCTAATGGGGCATGCGGTGTAAATAGTGGTGGCTTGTTAGCACTACAAATATCACATCTCTGTAACCAGTTATTTACATCCTCCCTCACTCCCCACCAATAAAACCTTTGCAGGGTTTTCTCTTGGGTCTTCTTCCTCCCAAGATGGCCAGCCAAGACAGAATTATGCATCTGTTTTAGGATATACTCTCGCATAGACCTAGGGACAATAGACTGCCAATGCATCCCAGTAGCATCTCTGCGAAGAAAGCGTCGGAACAGTATCCCATCCTGTAACTCTAAATTTCCCCAATTGTTCCAATAATGCCTAGTTGCTGGGCTAGAGCTACACACCTCTGCTCCATAGGGTCTCTCCCCATTCTCCATCCACCTAAGGATGGGAGCTATATCAGGGTCTTCTAATTGCTTCTTCCGTAACGTCGCTATAGAGTATCCCTGTAACCATGGAGTTTTGTTAATTCTACGACTCGGTTCATTTTCTTTAACACATTGCCTCTTTCGACTGCACTTAGTCCAACTTTTGATACCCTGCCATAACACATCGTGGCCATAAGTAAACAATGACTGAAAATTGGTCCACAGATACATCCACAGGGCACAACTTTTCGTTGAACCATTGCCCAAGATTGGCTCTGCACTCATTGGATGGTTCTCAGATATTTCTGATGTACTGGCATCCCAACTGAAGAACCACATCAAGCTGAACATCCAAATGATCATCACCACCATCCAATTATATAGTCTCTTCATGCAATCAGTGGTATTCCATAGTTTCTCCAAAACAGTACGTCTGGAATAGCATATCTCTTCAGTTGCATGGTTCAAAGAACTTTGCATGTCTACGCTCTTTTTTCGACATTTCTGACATGGTCCACACTTCAACAGCTCATCTTCACCTTGAATAGAGCACTCGCACTGTCTGGGATTTGGACATCTCGACATACCATCTGCGTTACCGTGATGCTTCCGTGGACGATATTCAATTTCAAAAGCAGACAGAGTTTCAATCCAACGAGCAATGCGGGTTTTCGGCTCTTTCAAGCTAAATAACCATTTCAATGCTTGGTGGTCTGTTCTTATCCGAAACCTTCTACCCAGTAAATAGTGTTTGAAATATTCT
>JAVTVY010006428.1:0-40336 GCA_036873755.1 Hanleya hanleyi
AACCGATCCGGTTAGCGTAATTTGTCTGGGTTAAAACATACAGGAGAATGATTCGACCCCGTACGAGGAGACATCTGACACCTGTACCGGTAGTACAGGCTAGAGAACTACAAGCACCAGTTCACTTGTTCGGTCATTTAAATATCTCTCAATTTGTTAGCCAATTAGCGCTGATTTTCTTGTGTTCAAACTCAGTGAAGGTGTCAGCTACTTTACACGATCGTGCAATGTACACAGCGGTCGTACATACTCCAATGTTTGGAGCATAGGCTAATTTGCAGTCAGCTATTAAGTACCGGGGTATACCCAACCAACTTGCTTAACGTTTGTGCAGACATAGTATTGGTGACCACAGTAAGGCACGTTTGATTTTCTATCCTGCCGCCTTTTTCAGGAAGTTGGCTTCGGCCATTTCTGTGCGCCATAGACAACCAGAACAGAGTAGTTAGTAAGGCCTCAGACTCCTAAATAATTTAAACGTTCGGCAGTATTAACAAAACTGTACGTCGCTGGTTCCCTAATTAAGTTTAGACATTCATCTTTCGACAGGAAGTAGTTTATTTCAAGCGCTACAAGGTGACCAACTTCTTGTCAAACTTTTACCGTCAAAATTTTAAGCTGTGCGCGCCTCTACACATGAGGTGCTCATTTCGCTGTTTTCTCTGCCTGCTGAAAGCAGTGCCTAGGCCCCGCAAATAGTGCCCCGGCGAGGCATGTTATCGAGCAGTGAATCGAAATAAAATTTGTAGCTGAATAGAACAAATACAATACTTGCCAGTGGTACCAACGGCTTTCTATTAATCGTTGCAACGAAGGCGGAAAAAAATCGGGAAAATTCTGGTCTTTGGCAGAGATTACGTTTAGGGGTTAACGGATCGGGACTTTTTTTTATTTAGGAGCCTGAGGCCTATTAGGTGGGCTTATTTCATCCAATCAGTCTGATATCAGACATGGGCTTGCATCATTCAATTGCCCGGAAGCTTGAAAAATTTCACGCGTTTTCATCAAATACTTTGCGCGCTATGCGGTTTTTGCTACATGTACCCCCATGAAAATACAACCGTTTTCGGCTAGCTAAAGCACACATCTGGACTTGGCGATCAGGTCCGGATTTGTAAAGATACCATAACAAACGCTATGATTAGTTCTTGAATGGATGACCCATATATTCCTACATATTTGGAAACCTGTTACTAGCGTGTTGGTCCTTCCATTGAATTATTGTCATTTTTGCGATACGATACTCTTAAAAACGCTAATTTTCGGCAATTTTGTGAATTAAATTTGATTTTGCTAAAAAACCAGAAGCGTGAAACTATCGAATTTAGTTATATATTAACCAGGAATGTTTCTTCTACAAATAGATACCAAAAAATGCCAATTCGAAAGGAGGACAATGCAAATAATATTACAAAATCTGTCCCCACCCCCCATGTCAGGCATATAAATTCAGGATGACCCTTCCGGTGTATGTCAGACGTTAGCCAGGGTCAAACGAATCTTTCTGTACCAGATATTGTATTATTATTGCAGGCATCAGAGTTCAGCTACTTCTCATAAACTTGACAATTATTTCAGGTTTCTGAGTTCCACTGAGAGTGAATAAATAGCCACTGATGCAGGTAAAAAAATCCAAAGATGGAGGATAATCCAGTTAAAACTAGTCTGTAATGTCTGTATCTGACAACTTAAGCATCCTCAGCCGGGTCTCTGATCATTCTGTTATACCGTGAGACTGATTGGATCAGTGCTGATATCGGCCAGTTCATTTTGAGACAAATATGGACATTACAATGATCACACGTTCTCACCAGAAATCAGCATTTTCGACCATTTTAGCATTTCAGCAAGGCACCAGATGATGTAAATCCACAAAATACAAAAAAAAATCAATCTATTCAGTGTAACTTGAAAATATATCTTGGTCGTACAGATTTGAGACGGTAAACGGCTGATAAATGTCACGAATAGCCGATTTTAATCAGTAAAACCACACAACAAATATACCCCCTCCCCCTTAATAAAACGATTCCACCCGACCTCAACCCCCACATTGAATGGAATCTTGCGAATTCCCACCAAACAATAAATAAGTTGAGCTACGATACCCAATTTAGCGGTGTATACCTTACCTAGAGTCCATTTTCCAACACAGTTTGGTCAAATGCGTTCAGAAAATGTTGATGTAGTAGGCCTCAGACTCCTAAATAATTTAAACGTTCGGCAGTATTAACAAAACTGTACGTCGCTGGTTCCCTAATTAAGTTTAGACATTCATCTTTCGACAGGAAGTAGTTTATTTCAAGCGCTACAAGGTGACCAACTTCTTGTCAAACTTTTACCGTCAAAATTTTAAGCTGTGCGCGCCTCTACACATGAGGTGCTCATTTCGCTGTTTTCTCTGCCTGCTGAAAGCAGTGCCTAGGCCCCGCAAATAGTGCCCCGGCGAGGCATGTTATCGAGCAGTGAATCGAAATAAAATTTGTAGCTGAATAGAACAAATACAATACTTGCCAGTGGTACCAACGGCTTTCTATTAATCGTTGCAACGAAGGCGGAAAAAAATCGGCAAAATTCTGGTCTTTGGCAGAGATTACGTTTAGGGGTTAACGGATCGGGACTTTTTTTTATTTAGGAGCCTGAGGCCGTAAGATATACAGCAACTGAATATGTCACAATTGTGACATTTGTGTGTGACATTTGCGACATTATTGACTGTTGCTGACTTATTGTTAACATCAATAATCAACGTCATTCTATCAAATAATCAATCAAATATAAAATTCATGGCAGTGGAACTCTACCGTTGGAAAACATTGACCACCAGATCGATGTTGATTCTCAGAACGGTAGCTGCCATTTTCTCAATGATTATGTCAGTAATCATTATGATTATGTTTTGTTTCAGAAGACAAACGGCAATATCTATATTTAATTATGAAGATGGCTGTATCGGTAATTGTCATCGGTGTATTTTACTGTGTGCCGGTAAGTCGCTATATAGTATAGTTGGTTTGCTTCCTCGCATCTTCTTTACCAGTATTGGTATACCTTATTGACTTCATCCCTACTTTACCAGTACTGGTATACCTTATTGCTTGATCGCATGAATACATATCCGACATTCAGGAGGCATTCATTGTTCGTGGCTGAGAATTTTCGGGTTGATAATCAGATCCGGAAATTAATAATTAAAAAACGTCAGCAAGGAATTCCAACCGTCATATAATATATCAAACTCTCATAAACACAAGGTAGGTAGTTTCTGGCAAAAGAGAGGCGACTGACTGATGTTTCGAATTGGGCTCGTCATTGCAATTGTTTTGTTTTTTTTGTCAGTGACGAGATCTTTAATATCAATATGTTTGAAGGTTTCATATTTTTGATATTTCCTACTAAAATATATGCGAAATAGCAACAAAAAAACGAAATCCAAATTTAGACGTCCATCAACGCTGTTCTACGTCATTGTCGAATATGATCATTTATACGATATAATCAGCTCTCTAAATGAAGAATTGTTTCAAAAAGTAACAACAAATGTGATTTTTCTAGCCACACGTCCTTTCCAAGTCGTTGCTCGGAAATAACTACTGAAGTTCCTGCTAGAGAAATACCAACAAACGAACCTAATTGACACTATGGACTACTTTATTTAGTTCTTTGAGAGACATTTTACAAGTTGGAAACTAGTAACCAAATGAATTATTGTGGATAACAAATTCTTTGTTTATTAGCTGGTGACATTGTATTACTAACGGCGTAGTTACTAACAACGTTAACAGCCCTTAGTAACTACAGCGGAACTTCACCAGCTGATAAACAAAGAAATTGTTATCCATAATAATTGGTTTTGTTACTTTATTTAGAATAAGTCTACGAGTGATTTAAAGTAGAAAAGCCCCCTTCGGTCCCCGTTGGAAGTATGATATCCATTTTGATTGTGTTTAGCCTAAGGTCATTACTATCTTGACTAACTTTGACTACTTTAGGACCATGCAGTTCCTGGCCCCCAATGAGCGTTGGATACCCTTTTTAAACACCGCGAAAATTCGGGAGGAGCTATAACCATTCAATATTCAGCTTTGAGTGTGTCTGTTCGTGGCGTCCAAGCGGCCCCTAGCCTCGATTCAAGCGGATTTAGGCAAGCTACGAAACGTTGCACCAGACAGAGAGGCACTACTACATCTTAATCGTTGTACACACATTATCAGACTGGTTCGTTTACATTTACTCTAGGTTTTGATGGTTTTATAAGATATTGTTATCAATTACTTGTACGTCGACAGGTTTTATTTGAGAAGACATTCCAGTTTCCACCTATTGACGCCTTCTTCAAACTCAACGACTCTATTCACGAATGGAGGTTCAGATGGCAGCTCGATAGATATGTGAGTTAAGTTTAAATGAAAGGCCTACATATTATCTCACTGATAACATAACATCCGCTTGACTGGCTAATACATTTCCAATTGACGATTTTGTATATATTGTCCTTTACTATTCAACAATTTGATCCAACATGATTCAGCGATCCAAACTGTCGTCTCCATTCTCAATAAACTGTTGTTAGCCAGATTCATTCAATTAAGCTTGGCTGTAGTGTCCCTGTTCAATTTTGATTGTAGTATCCTGTTAAATTAATTTTGACTAATGTTCTGCTATATTCAACATATTTGGCTCTATTTTCCTATTCAGTTTAACGATTTTGACGTAAGACTGCATCGTTTTGTCACAATTAACGATTTTGACTTTTCTCTGGTCCCATTTAATGAGTTTTAATTTGTTGCCTCTTTTAATGATTCTAGTGTAGACAGCTATTTATATGCAACGATTTTGACATCATCTTTTCTCGATTTTCACTGCATTTTCATGTAAAATTCATCGCTGACAACTTTGTTGCACAGTCCCTTCAGTTTTTTATTATTTTCTATTGATCAGACGGTTATCGGTGGTATGGTATTTGGGTTCGTCTGTTTCACTCTGTCCAAACGAGGAATACTCGCTGATGGGTCGGAGAAGGCTATGTTCTCCAAGAAGCTTTCCTGGGTCCTATTTCTGCTGTCTCTCGCTCTTCTGTTGGTAAGTGCTGTAAAAGCTTATTAACTCCTTCTGTACCGGCATTTTTAACAGTTCCAAGCTGGTATCAACACTATCATGAACATGAATGAAGCGAATATATACTTATCATAGTTTCAAAGGTTATAATCCAAGCTTTCGAACAAGATATAATATGATGAAAATATTTATTTAGAATGTCTTTATTTTTGTATCCCAACGACAGACAATCATTGAACTATATTTCTATCGGTACAATTGTACCGATACGGTACAGAGAGGGTTAAACTAAGTTGCTTAAATATAGACATACGATCATTACCAGTACCAATGCCGTTTATAAAATGAAATTGATATCAGAAATGGAGCGTGACGCTCCTACGAGGAGTCAAGGATCCGTACTTATAACAGAACACCACCCATAAAATCTGAACTGAACATAACATGACAATCCCCACTCTTGTGTAATCATTGACAGAAGGGAAGATTCTACTCAGTTCAAACTCAAGACGCAATATTTCCAATTTCCCATTGAACAAGTTCTCCGCTTCGTTTATCAGACAAGTAAGTTTGTAGGACCTAGAGTTAATTCCCTCCGTTGCACACAAAAAAGTTATTTCTCTCCGTTGCAGAACATATACATATGCTACGTGCCTTAACTGTAATATCACGGATCATACATTGTCAATGCATGGACCGTGGTAATATATACTAGGGAATGCATGAAGCTTATTATTCACCTTTTTCAGGTTAAGAGCAAGAAGACAGATCCTGACAGTAATCTACGATATAAAATATAAAAAGTATAATATTTTATATTGCGTCTAGGTATTCAAATAGCATCACACAATCCACGAAAGGCATAGTACGTTTGATACGGTAGTTCAAACAGCACAGAGTCTTGCAGTTCTCAGGCTTAAAAGTCATGTAGTATGATTGTACTCTGCTACATACATGAACTACGTGTCAGAGTTCCTTCCGCAAACGCCCCAGAAGGTTACCCCCTGCATAACCTCAAACAATGAAAGAGCAATTTCTGGCATAATGGAGAATGACGTTATCCGTCTTTCCACTAGCCCATGGTCTGCACCTATTGTGTCAGACAAGAAGATGGACGAAGGGAAGGTTGTGTTTAGACTATCGTGGTGTGAATGATATAATCAAGACTGAAGCACACCCATTGTCACGGATTCGTGATAACCTTGATGTATTGGCAGGCTCACGCTAAGTCGAAGAGAATAAAGAAGACCATGAGAAAACAGTGTTTGTGATTTACGAAGGCCAGTACGAATTTAATATTGTACATTTCGGATGAGCAATGGACCAAGCACATTCCAAAGACTAATGAAATGTCATACTGGCGATGCTTCAGTGACAATTATGCCTCGTTTATCTTGATGACATTATCATGTATTGTTTCACCTATGAGGAACATCTTACATGCGTAAGTGAGGTAGGCTGCGGTGTGCTATTCCAAGTGCACCTTTTTCCAATAGGAAATCCAGTACTTGTGACATGTCGGATATGCCCAATTCCTTCGAGATCCAGGATGAGTAGCAGCTGATGCGAAAATCTTTCCCAACCCACCTCCCACCTCGAGTTAAGGAGCTTCCCAACTTCTTGGAACTCTCTTCCTCTTATCGATGTGCTGAGTTCTGATTTTGCGAGTATGGCTGCTCCTCTCAGTATATTAAGGGAATATGCTATTGAGGAACGGCTGAGCGCAGTCCTGAGTGGAGATATATGGTGGTGAGCATGTACTCATGTATGGAAGTTGCAATTTGCAGAAAAATGAAAATAACTATACAGTGACTGAAAAAGGATTTTTAGCTATCGCGTGGGCGATCGAGCAGTTCGATTATTACTTGTATGGACAAAAATTCCCCAACATAGCCCACTAAAGTGATTAAATTCGCAAAGTGAAAAAGTGGAGCAGAGATTTGAGGAAATTTCTGTGCCATGTGATCGGATTCACGTCTGTCTCGCCTTACAGTGTAAGCGCAACACAGGCGTGAATCCATTTGTATCTGTAACTTGCGTACCGAAGACCAACAGGTTCATCAGCTTATTTTTAATGTCATCGGTAAATCGGTTTTTAACTGACGTCGGTAAATCATATATTGACAGAAAACCTAAACTTTGATTGGAGAACAAAGAACAGTTATTTGGGACGTTCCCTACTGTTAAGTATATGGACATGGTGGTAACTTTCAGAGGGCACGCAAAGATAGTCTAGTAAGAGATTGTGGAGATGGTTTTGTGTTTCATAGATTGTTAATGTCTTTAGGTAGAGTTTATTAAGGACTGTCGCTATATAGTTGAAATATTGCTAATTCTCTCTCTCTCTTAGGTACGTGGGTAAAAATTGAATGGCTTTGGAAATCCTGTTTCAGTTACATCGGTAACAATTTAGTGATTTCGTAACTATATTTTCACTGGCATCGCTGGAGAAATTTTCATCGACGTTTACAGAAGCGACGAATCGAAATCGACGTTTTAGCGAGGTCGCTAAAAAAACGTCGCCAACGTAATTAAATTAACGAATAGCGTATATATGCGATATAGTAAAATTTGAGTCTAATGTACCGTGTCACGGTGTCAAAGTCATGGTAGTAGAGTAAGGGACCGTAGGCTCTGTACTATATATGGACAATGATGAAATTGACGTCTCTCCATACGTCACTTATAAATGTAGTTGTATTCGAAAATTCTTCCTAAGATATGTTTTTTTATAATTTCTTCTTTCAGACTTTCGCAGCTTTCACTGTCACTTGTGGCGACAAGAGAAAATGTAACGCTGTTTATCCATACTTCTCTTTCGTGGCCGTAAGTATATTCATGTTACACCATTAATTTGTGGCATTTCTGTTCACATCACTGTGATTGCGCGTAAACTAACATAAGTCAGTAATTGGTGAGGGTGACATCACGGGGAGTCAGTAATTAGTGAGGGTGACATCACGGGGGAGAAGGAATATTTATTAATGCAATATAAGCAGAAAGCTCATCAAAAGTGATAAATGGGATGTGAGTGTCGTCTTTGCTAGTCGTTTTGTACGGACACTGCTCTTTTCATCATAAGACCAGTTGGAACCTTAATATATAACACATGCGTATGTTGAATGTCTTACTATATGCATCAATCTGTATTGGTCTTCATATGTATGATCATATTTACATTGGCCGATCATGTGCCTTCAAAATCCAAGATATCCCACGAGACACTTGTTTCTATGAAAATCCATATCATATGTGTGACCTTGACCTTCACCTTGATCTCGTACAAATCTAATGCCAGAATGCTATACTACCTTTACGCAGAATTTGCTCCGCGCATTGTGTGGTTAATGTTTATTGTTGTTGTTGTTATTTATTCGTCTAGGTGATCTGTTTTATTTTGGTGAGGAATATCCCGGGATGGTTACGAGCCAGATTCAGTTACTTTTTTGCTTGGTTCGGGAAAATATCATTGGAGGTAAGCGTCTTGAATATAAAATGCTTCATTTAAATTCGTGAATATGAAGCAGCGAGTAGGCTGAAAAGATCGAACAGGAAATTAGGTTGATAGCGAAAATATTTCTGCTAAATTGATTCACCCACTTGAGACTGACAGCGTCCACCATAGCTCGTGTCAATCCGCACTGTGGTGTATGTATGTATGATGTATGAGGAACTATGATATTGGGCCCGATGTATTTTTTGTTGTTTTGCCATTACACTTTTATAGGATTGCACAGATTCTAGTGCTGAAATGACAAAAATATTTTCTTGTTTATTTAATAGACATAGCTATGATTGGGTTTATTAAGGAGAATGGTGAACGAAGAACCATTTTGATGAATGGTAAAACAGTATATATAAGAAATGGTTCCTTATTTTAGTGTGATTAACTTTCTTCTCTTTCAGTTATTCATCTCGCAGTATCACATTTGGCTGGCTGATGATACTCACAAAGTTTTAGTGTTGATTCCAAACCATCCAATTATCAACGTTTTAATAACCAGTTTCGTTTTTGTTGCCGCGAGCATGGAAATCCACGAAGTGACATCCATCATTACACCTTTGGTCGTCCCGAAGGAGCTGAAAAAACTTTTAAGAAATCTCGTATTATTTTTTATGGTATTATTGACAATATATATCAGTAAACGGGAGGAGGTGCATACCATTTTAACCAGGGCACTAGGTAAAGTATAATGAATCTCACAATGTTTGTTTTGGCAGTGGCTTTATAAGCTAGAAAATTGTACGGGTTGCTTTACTGATGTTTCAGTTTGGAATTAGAACGGTTGACTATTATTTGTATGGTTTTGTGTGAGTTATAGCTTTTCAGATGGGGGCATAAGTACGGTCATTGCTATTACATGTATATCATGGTATTCAATTGTAACTACGCGATTTTTACCACTTCATGAACCACTGCGTCTAACTAACTCAGATTTTTGCAAGTGAAGATTTTTCATTCAACCGCATTACTATTTCTCTGGGCTGCCCATGCGCCAATCTCATACTGCAGTAAACGAGTGTTTTGGAAGAGCTCCCTTGTTCTAGAAGAATTTAGGATGATATAGTGTTGAACTATACTAGACAGTGAGCATCAGATCCGACGTTCAGTATTAAGCCCTCGTCCAGAAATGAATTTCCGCGTCAATAATCGAAAGACCTATTTCGTATGACAGTACAATTCCAAATTTTTATGAAATAATAAAAATCGTAACTTTGTTTCCTACAAGAGAGAAGCGGTCAAGATTTGTCAATGATGTCAGCAAGACTTGATGCTGTTAACTACATAAAAACCCAACTCTTTCAAGTCTGTTGTGAAGTATGCTTGACTATATTGTAAAATATCATTTATGTTTTGCTGCAATTGTGGTCATAAAAGGTCACCAACTGTGTCACGTTATACGTGCCCGGGCATGCCACAGCCATATTTGTGATCAGTTCCACAGGTGTTCTGAATGTCGGCTATGGCCCGACAATGTGTTCTAATCATATTTACTTGGATCGTATGTTGCGGGCTCCGTTACCTCTGAAATTTGGGTCGATGCTTTATTTCTCCTGCCTTCTCGTTCTCTAGGAAACTAAGCGGCATTGAGATCTGCTTGTGTGTCTGTTCTGTGTGGTATTCGTATGGTTTCTTTATTAAAAAAAATATAATACCTATGGCCCTCCCCCCACGACCGACTGCTACTTCCGTGCTTAATACCGGTGTAAAGAGTTAAGTGTCATAGGTCATGGTAGACGATGCTTTGATTCGTAACCAGTGCAGAGACCAACTCCAGCAAGATAATGCTTTTGTTTGGGGAATTCTCGTTACTCTGGGTATCTCCTGCACCAGGACAAGTCGGATTTGCAACTCAACGAACATTCTTGGGCTTACCTTACGGCTTACCAAGTGGGCTTTAGCTTTAGTATCTTGCGCAGCCACCGTTTGAGCCCTTGTCGACAGCAGATATTAAGATGACCGTTTTTCTGCGGTAGGCGTTTGTAAGCATGATGAGCCACTGCTCTTATGTCACCCTAACTAATGTTCTGGTATTTCTAGCACTCTATGACACTTCGTCTCAGGAGTTTAATATTCCAGAGCTCTTCTATGTCGCGTCCGCATGTATCCTGGTCGGGCGTTGGCATTGTATTCGCGTCGTACTGGCTGAACGTAGAAAACACAGTCTCCTCCTGGTGTTTCAAAACCTTTAGAGTGTCCTATGATCATCGGAACATCGCAGAGACAGACAAAATATGTTGAGGTGATCTGGTCAGTGCGATAGCGGCATACTAGCCTCTATGGTCCAACAGATATATGAAGTCTTGTTTCGGGTGGTCTAACTCGACATTTGCGTCTTACTACCTGCGGGACAATAACGCTGGCATGACGCTTTTTGAGCAGTGCGTTTCGTATTCCGATTGACTGCTACTGGTTATAGCTCCATCTGATTCACGTGCGATGGTTCTCGAGCTTCAAATGATAACATTCACTGGTGCTTCACGGACATGAAAAGTGTATAACATGTATTTCATATTTTTGCAAATATCTTGATAGTCGAGATTTGTATGTTTAATTGGTTATACAATGTACTTATTTTATTATTTTTGTTGGGGAAATTAAACATTTTGATATCCTATAGCACTGCTGAGTTATGTTTTCATGGTGGGCTGGCCCATGGTTTCCTCGGAAGGACATCAAGATTATATAACGGGTTACAGATATCATTTTCACTACGGAATTGTATATTAACACTAAGTCGAGTGAATAGTTCTCATTCTCAGATAAACCATAAAACGCATCACATCATCAGTCTTCACCATAGCCGTGTCATGACGTGGGAAGACAAATACGCTCGCAAAGAAAGAAAAGAGAGTTAACTTTTATGAAGACAAGGCTTATATTTCTTAAGGACGGTGGCTATCAGAAAGGGTTAACATTGGATGAAAGTGACTGAAGTGGTGATGATTGAACAGAATTCCTCAAATCAACAAGCGGGCTTAATCAGAACTTGATAAACAGCATAAGAACGCAAGTGCTGCAATACCACCTATATCCGTTAGCGCCGTAATCCTACCTGCATCCGTTCGAAATCAAACTGAAACATTTTTCTTCAATTCCCAGCTCCCAGTGATGGTAGCATAATTACTTTCAACAGAAGTCCTATCCTAAAAAACCTTTGCCACAACTCGTTACATATATATCAAAAGCTGGGACGGCATAACGCCTGGTTAGTGAGATCATTGGTGGGGTAACATCTGAAGGAAATTTCAATCCTCCTTTCATGAATTTGATAATGATGGATGATCTTGTGTCTTGTGCGAGATTCTCGCTATGACGAGGCGTTTGTTTGTGTATATAATACATAAACTATTCGATGTGAAAAATCTAGGCATTCAGGGACATTGTTCAGAATTGTCAATATGTCGTTCTGTCAATAATCCTGTAGTGAAACAACAAATGTCCTTATTAGGTCGTCGCATTTATTTCAGACTGCTCGACTACTTATGAAAACGTACGAATAGGCCGTTTCTTCTCAATACAGTCAATTATTCAGCGATCTCAAACCGAATACTCATGAACTCATGAACCAATCGTAGTACGCTAATGGTCCCGCCTTAATTCCATAATAAGAAAGACCGCCCGTTTTCATGCAGTTATATTGTATATCACTATCTGCCAGTTACACCGATAGTTTAGAAGACTACAAACTCGGCCGCATGAGAATAATTCCCTTTCTACCAGCCCATGTTTATACAGCGTAAATAGTAGGAGGGGATATATGACTAATGTGTGCAATGAGAGAGTTCAGTTCAAATTTGATTATCCTTGTCACGACGAGTGAAGCTTGTATATCTTACTATTATTTATATGAAGAATATGCAAAGGACAAATAAAAAAGGTATTTAATAACACCTAATATCTACATGGCAGTGTGACTATGCGTCACAGGACCTACGAAGTAAGGTAGGCATTAGGACTCCGACAGGCACTGAGCTCTTGGCAATCCCCCCTCCCCCGCCCCGCCCCAAGTTGAAATCCTTCCTATATTAAGGTGGGCACATGCAGCCCAAGTCAGAATCACCAGAGATTTTCATCAAAAATCACCAGAAATTTTTGATTAAAACAGTATTGAATATTTTGTTGAAGATCAAAAGTGATGGGATTGAATGAATAGTTTACCAGTTACTGTGCTGATGTGAATCTGTGACACACCAACACACTCCGTGGCAGTGATTCATCATTCTGTATCCCTTAATCAAGGAATCAGAATTTGAAATGACAAGAAATTTTTTGACATAATTACACATGTAATGTTTTTGTTTAAATTACACCCCCAGTTGAAATCCTGCCTATATTAAGATGGGCACCGCCCAAGTCAGAATCGCCAGTGATTTTCATCAAAAATCACCAGAAATTTTCAGCAAAAGTAGATCAGCTCAGAACTTGTTGGTAACAATCTCCTAATGCGCCTTCATTCCAAAAATAAATAACGATCGCCGATTTAATTTTACAATTTTTTAATTAAAGGAAACGGATTGAATAATATAGGTTCAGTAGATTTCAAGCTTTACGTGTGAAAATACATTTACATCTCTTTAATGGTTTTCAGTGCCCTTGTCCAGGATCAAAACAACTTTTTGAATCACATTATTTTCCCAACAATACAACAAATTTTTATATATAGTACTATGGTAGAAAGGTAGCATTTATGTAGTTTACGGTAATTCAACTCAAGACCAACACCTTCTATGCACAAGATAATAATGATTCTATGTCATTCTCCTGAGCATAACCGGTACAAAGACGAATAAATAGCGTCTCTACATCACGTTGTTATCTAGATATATGAGACAACACATTTTGGGTATCGGCAATCTGATGAATGTACTATTCCGGTTTTCTTGTTTCACATTATATTCTATGGCGGTTGATCGGTGATTTTCTTCATTGATAAACGTTAAACCACCTCAGCTTCGTTGTGTGAATCGGAATTGCATTGCTGTGACACATCAACACACTCCGTGGCAGTGATTCTGTATCCCCTAATCAAGGAATCAAAATGGATCAAGATTTGAAATGACAAGAGAAATTTAGACATATTTTGTTTACACATGTAATTTTTTGTTCAAATTATATCCAAGTGTGATATATAGTCAATATTCAAGAGGTACAAAAAAACCCAAAGTATGTCCTCATATTTTCACATCCATGCCAAGAAATACTGCATTGAAAAGGGTCCATTTAGCCTACCCTGTTTTATCGCTCTAATCAGCAAATGGCGGGGTCATATTTCTGCTGTCAAAATTGTATTTCCCTCCAAAGTCTTAACCCTTGAATCCAAGTCACACACTCTCTGATGCAAAGTAATGATTGTCCTAACTATCCGATTAGCACATTATGAACATGTCTTTGGTCATAGGGTACATATCATAACTCACATCAATGTTTTCTGCTATATTATTTCAATGATATGGTTTAATAATTTAAGTTATGCAAACAGCGCTGATTGTTTGAGGGTATATGCAGTAGGCCTATGCTGTCGGGCAATTGTGGAATTGTCCCAGATGCACGTTAAGATTAACCTCAGTAATAGGGCCATGTGGCATACAGTGGAATGTGGATCAATGACAGGGTATTTTTAGACGGACAGGACTCGGTGGTGGTAACTGATACTCATTAAACGCGATAAAACGCTGGAGCAAAACCGACCACAGTTTTCTTGGCATGATGATCAAAGTTACTTTATCTAGTTAAATTCTACCCAAAGAAAATAAATTAAGACCCTTTAAACAGCCGTCATGGCTTTGTTTCACCCTCAGTAAACTTTTATCATTGTTGCTCACACAGACTAATCTGAAGGATGATACTACATCTTTCTTTCTTCTGCTGGGTTATTCCACCAGGCTGACTTAATTGGCTGATGTAGGATACTTCACCATCAGTGGGTAATTTGACCTGAATTTGAAGCCTGATGTGGTCAATGATGAAATGTTTGGATGTGAAATAGGATACACGTTAAAGGCTACAGTTTACATATATCTATAACAATATACTGAAGTGTTAATTATAAATCTAACTTTAATCAGAATTATTTCAGATCAGAACTTGCTGGTAACAATGCCCTAATGCACGTTCATGCCAAAAATAAAGGTTCTAATGTCAATGGTTCTCCTTATTTTGCCGACGAAAGGATTCGCATGGACTGACTGACTCATTACCGGACAATTTGCGATCTGTAGCCTACTCCGTAGGAATATAATATGCCTGTACGAAAATATGATAATTTTTTCGGATGTCAACTGCAACTGTCTTCAAAATATAGACTAAGTTTATTTAAACATGTCTTTTGATAGCACCCTCATGAGCATTTTGTAGTACGCGAGTTGTGACTTATCGGCTTGCATAGTACTGGTCAGCTCTCATTTAGGAGTACGGAGTAAGGAATTCGCCATACTACGTTAAGCGTTATAGATATGTATTATTCCCCTTGTGTGATGCCAGATGTATAGACTCGCCCTCCGTGGTGAAAAAGTTCTTGCCCAAGGAGATAAATTTCTCTCCCACGTGATACAGGTATCTTTCGAAACAGTCGAAAACTGTATCCTTTGAAGAAAAAGAGTTGGTTCCCCTTCACCCCTTTTCATCGGATAAAAATAGAATGTGTTGATGTCAAGTACGTTACATATCTGCCATTTGCAACTATGTTTATATGCGCTGTCTTCAGAACAAAACATGATTTTGTCAGAAAAGAACAATGGAATGATTATGCAGAATTTCGATGGTTGTTCACAGATCATCGTTCATTGAAAAAATATGACTTGTGCCGATTGCTCCGTCAAACACAAGCATTCACAATACAGAATGTAAACTGTATAACAGAAGAACCCTCTCCTGTGACCCCCGGAAATTATTGGAATTCCTATCGAAACGGCGACAGAATGCACTGAATACTCTTATCTTATCAAAGTACTCAAAGAAACGGGAAATTAATCATTCATATGGCGGTAATAACGCTAACTGTTGGGAGAAGAACGGGCTCTTAAAGCTGACATTTCCATCATATGTGACGTTTATTGAAATATCCCCTTTAAAAAAATGAGATGTTCAGTAGCATAAAAATGGAGATATGATTGGTCAAAATGTGCTTCCCGGCTTATTTTGGGGGGCATTTTCATGGAGGATTTTCTCCTGTAGCAAAAATATGACACCTCAACCCAAAACCATTCCTGGTTCTTTCCAGTAAACAAACCTCTTAATATATTCTGTGTCTAAATTATTTTGGTCTGAGAGAAAATTGCTAAAAGAGAAAATCCTCACTGTAAATGCCCCAAAAATACCAAATTAGATCAGGGAGCACATTTTGATCAATCATATATCCATTTTTATACAACGGGGCATCGCAATTTATTTGAGGCTTTCAGTATTTAAACTTCATGAAAAATCTCATTCAGCAGGTTTTGAATTGAAAAAAAAATTCAGCTTGATTATATTTATTCACCAGGGAGTTTTTTCCGTATTGTCGTTACATATTCTTTCTCGAACGTCTCCTCCCGTATGTGTATCGCACCTTCCCAAGAGTTTGGTGTTATGTAATCTAACTCTTTCTGCAGGTATCGCTTGGTATTTCCTTGGGGCAGTTCATTCATCAATATAAGCGCGATCTCTGGGCGAATATTTGCATGGAAATCACCCCGTTCTTCCGATTATTGTTCTATAATGTCTCAGTGCTTTCCGGCGGCCTTGTACACCGCAAAGTCCCAAATATTGATGTCATCGTCATATTCTTCCTCACGTCTTCGACAACCGCGTCTTCGACAACCGCGTCTTCGTCATTTTTCTTCATCGTTGACGTCCTTGTCGTCATCAAGATCGCCTTCATTACTGGGTCGGTCGCTAAACATACCGGCAAGCAATCCAGGACGGGATGACATACGAAAAACGGAATTCTCTATACGATGTTGATATCTTTCTGTTGGATACTGACTTTGCGTTGCGTGAGTATTCACAATTATTCGTTTGAACACGTGAAGTAGGGAAAGGTGAAATTGAGGCCTATTGACCTTTGACCTCAGAAATTTGCATATGACGTCACTTCCGGTTGGGGTGACTGAGGCGTGACCTTTGGACATGTCCAGACTTGTTTGTTATGTACTGGGGGTTTTCCCTGGCATGCCGCCATGTTGTAGGCGCCATTCACTTCCGGTTGGGGTGACTGAGGCGTGACCTTTGGACATGTCCAGACTTGTTTGTTATGTACTGGGGTTTTCCCCTGGCATGCCGCCATGTTGTAGCACGCCATGTTGTAGCCGCCATGTTGTAGCCGCCATGTTGGAAAATAAATCCGCCATGTTGGAGCAGTATGAAAATAGACGTTTTGGAGCTAGGGGAGTCCCTAATGGTCCAATGGGGTCATATGAGGTATCAATGTGAAGCATTCATGAAGCGGCTCGGACGTTGTCACCATTCTGCGCATGCGCGGTGGACCAAGGGTATGGAAATAGACGTTTTGGGATCTAGGGGAGCCCCTAATGGGCCGATGGAGTTGTATGAGGTATCAATGTGAAGCCTATGTGAAGGGGCATCCAGTCATGGGTGGGTGCATGTAAAAATTTTCCTGAAAAAAAAACGAAACACGGACTTTATCGAAAAATCCGGGAAAATGCCTATATGGGGTATGGGGGGTATATAGGTCGCCGGGCTTATTGGGGCTTGCCTATCAATAGAGTTATCTCCCCCTAGTTCCAGGGTGGGTGTATGTAAAATTTTTCCTGAAAAAATACGGAACACGGACTTTATCCTAAATTACGGGAAAATGCCTATATGGGGTATGGGGGGTATAGGACCATCCTGGGAAACCTACTTCTCGACATTTGCGGTATAGGTTGTGGGGTCTCGTTTTCTTAGTCTCGTCAAGACAAACATGATAGGAAGTGTCGCGGAGCGAATCGTTGAAATTTTTGGAAAAAGTTCAGGGAGACCCATATAGTCCCATACTAGGGGTATAGGACCAATGTTTGCCCCACTGGGAAACCTACTTCTAGACATTTGCGGTATGGTTGTTTGGATTTGTTTTCTTAGTCTCGTCAAGACAAACATGATAGGAAGTGTCCCGGCACGAAACGGTGAAATTTTTGAAAAAAGTCACCGAGACCTGGGTAGGCCCATAGGCCTATACTGCATGGCTATGGGTGTATAGGTCCATACGGTGCGGACGTTTTGTGATCTAGGTGGGCCACTAATGGTCCGATTGGGTCGAGTGAGGTATCAATGTGAAGCTCTCATGCAGGAGCACTTGACTACACTAATGGTTCGTACGTTGTCAATATTCTGCGCATGCGCAGCCTGGCCGTAGTAGAGAAAGCAGGCAGTTTTGGGGGTGTGTGTGGGTGTGTTTGGGTTAGAGATGGGCTATTCACGGTTTGAATGGGTCGTGTGAGGTATCCATGTGAAGCCTATGTAATGGAGCATCTGATGGCGTGGATGTGGGATTGAAATATCGGCATTCTGCGCATGCGCGGTGGCCAAAGGGTATGGAAATAGACGTGTTTGTGGTCTAGGCGGGCCCCTCATGGGCCTATTGTGTCGAGTGAGGTATCCATGTGAATCATAGGTGGGGGAGCATCCACCTGGACTAACATTCACGTGGTTTGGTGGGTCTGCGCAAGTGTGTGACGTCACTTCCGGTTTTTCAGAATGCTCAAACACTACCTCCAACTTTCCCGGCCCGACCCCGGCCCGCCCCGGCCGCAGCGCGCGCGCGCGCGGGTTCTCCGGCCGCAGCGCGCGCGCGCGCGCGGGTTCTCCGCAAGTGCGCAGATGTATGTCGGATGTTGACCGGAAAGACCCGAAGGTGACCGCCATTGTGGGAAAATGGCGGCTACGTTGACCGGAAAGACCCCAAGGTGACCGCCATTGTGGGAATATGGCGGCTACGTTGACCGGAAAGACCCGAAGGTGAACGCCATTGTGGGGAAAAACCCCAGTACATCAAAAGACACGGAGATGAACGACACAGAAAAGTCTGGACATGTCCAAAGGTCACGCCCCATTCACCCAAACCGGAAGTGACGTCATTTTTAGCGGATTTAGCATTGACCTTATGGCGCAAGCGAGTAGAACAAGTGCCACGCACGGTGTATAAAACCCTACCCAACAGGTACACTATAAAGCCACCTCTCTCACCGTTCGCTTTTCATTCCCCACCATGGCAGCGAGCGGAACAGAGCTTGCGTTATTCCAACTGACGTCCGACGTCTACCTCATCGTCAATGACGATCACCTGGAGCTGGTCCAAGACGCACCGCAGAAGGTGAAGATTTTGTTATCGCTATCAGGCTGGACTCTATTGACACGATTGTTACAGGGAAAAGACCCCGAAAGGGATTTCATGCACGTGGAAGTCGGCGTGCACATACGCACTGCTGGAGAGGATTCCCTTTTTCCCCGGTTGGAACAGAGTGGAGGTCCCTATATCACACTCTGTCCACCCTTATGGATGGCACTGAAAGATGTACTCCCCGAGGTGGATGACTTACTACACCCCGAGGTGAAAGAAGGGACTGTGGCTACCCGGAGGCTTACACCTGGCTGCACCCTATTGTTGTACCCCAAACGAGTGGACCTCATCGATAGCGGACTTAGGTGTTGGTGTACGTCTGAACCCAAAGCGCACGTCTCTTTGTCACCGGAAGGATGGACTACCTTGAAACGGGTGTTGTTGGGTGACCTGCACGGTGATAGCATTCACCTGTGTGACGACGTCTACATTTTCTGCGGTCCCTTTTCCGCTCGACTCCTCTGTCTGAACGACGGTGGTTTTACCCTGGACCCGGATCTATGGACGGCTTTGGAACAAGTAGTCCCCATTGTCGATAAGGTACTATCTCTATAGGAGCCACATAACCAATCAGAATAGTACGTATCACGGACTACACCCGTAGAGCTACGTCTAGGCGCGCATGTGTGACATGGTCTATAAAACACGTCCCTCTGGATCCCACACCTTCATTTCTACGGTTGCAGAACCATGACGGAGATCCAGCCCTATGCGAGTCGCATTTTACAGCATGCCACCGTGGTTAATTCACTCACGGGTTACCGAGCAGTGGTCCGGTCCATGTTTGCAGATGGCGACGACAACGAGGGGCGACGCCAGATCCTGAACGAGTTCACAGAAGCGGTCCTCGACAGAGTGCACTCGATGGAGAGGTGTGCCAGCACTCACCACTACTGGACTATGACAGCCATCCTTGATGCTCGGGCTATGGACCACGAGCGCTCACCCCGGAACCAGCGACGGCTGGTTGGCCTAGTCATGGTCTGTGCCCTATTGACCCTGGCGCTGTGGCATTGACAGTGGGACCTGACTATAAATACGAGGGTCAGACACAGTGTGCGTCATTCAACGATCGTCATTGGATCAAGCATGTCACCAGTCCTACGAGCCATCCTTCCCCTTACACCCCGGGTGGGGTTACACGTCTATGAAGATAAAGTCACCCTCGTGGAAGACCGTGGAGATGTTTGCTGGTCGCGCGCTGAGACCGTATCGAATACGGTTACGCTACACCGTGACGGCTGGACCAAATTTAAACGGGTGTTGAGCGGCGAGCTCGACGGACACCTCATCCACATAGACAATGCCATCTACGTACACCGTGGACCCTTCTTCCCACGCCTGGGCCGCTACCAAGACCCTACGCGAGGCTTCACCCTAGACCCCGATCTGTGGACAGCCTTCGAGAAAGTGGTGCCTATCGTGGACCAGCTGTTTACACCGGACGAGCGGTCATCAGACGAGTTGGAGTGGGCTCGTGCCCTGAGAGAAGCGGCGGCAGAACCCAATGAACAAATGTCTAGCCATGAACCAGACGACGATGCCATTGATTACCCGGCTAGACTTTGACCACCCGATCCTTTGATCTCAAGGGGTTCTCCCTATAAATACGAGAGACAGTCAAATCTGGTACCATTCACGTACTGACCATGACGGAGCATATAATACTGGCGTATCTCAGCTTGACCCCCGCGGTTTTCCTGCACGTGCATGCGGATACGGTCGATATCATGGAGGAGGTGGGAGACATCTGTGATGCGGACCCTACACAACCGTGCCCGGCCCACATTCGTCTGTCCCGAGAGGGCTGGACCAAATTCAAACGCGTGTTGTCTGGTGAACTGGACGGCGACCTCATCCACTTGTGTCACGATGTGTACATCCGACGCGGCCCTTTCTTTGCTCAATTGGCTCGGCTAGATGGTGGTACAGTGCATTTTACCCTTCACCCTGATCTATGGTCTGCATTGGAAGATGCCGTAGTAGATGTGGATCAAGTGCTTATCAAGCGGTCATCAGACGAGTTGGACTGGTCATTTACCATGGACACTGTGGAAGCCAACGAACAAAATCAGAAAGAAACTCCGGCCCAAGATATACCCGTTGTAAATAAACGATAGAGCCAGGGTCCATCATCATTTGTCACCATGAAGCGCTGGGAGAAGGTGTTGGATAACTTATACTACAGTCCCGACAGTCCGGCGGCCAATAGTGCATTGTCGGCTCTCTATCGAGCGGCCAAACCCCAGGGGATACAACGTGCCCAAGTCCGAGATTGGTTAAGAAAACAAGACACCTATACCTTACATCGATCTGTCCGTCGCCATTTTCTACGGAACCGGGTCATCGTGGGAGGAATAGATGCCCAGTGGCAAGCGGATTTGGTCGATATGAGCGCCTTTGCCGAACACAACGATGGGAATCGGTATATCTTGACGTGCATCGATATCCTATCGAAGTATGCGTGGGTGGTACCCATCCGGACGAAAACGGGGGCGAATCTCATAGCGGCGTTCAAGGGCATTTTCAAGACCGGGCGCATACCCTTGTATTTGCAAACCGACGAAGGCACGGAATTCCTGAACGGACCGTTCCAACAGTTTCTGAAAGCCCAGAAGGTGTTTTTCTTCCATACGTACAACGACACCAAGGCTTCCGTTGTGGAAAGGTTCAACAGGACATTCAAAGGCCGCATGTATAAATATTTCACCTATAAGAATACAAGGCGGTACATCGATGTTCTCCCGCAACTTGTGAGTGGTTACAATCGAGCCTATCATCGGAGTAGAGAGAGAGCCCCCATTACCGTGACCCAACGCAATGAAGCCCAAGTCCGGCGTGTCTTGTACCCCAGGCCATCGCAGCGAACGCCGAAGGCGGTGTTCAAGGTCGGGGACCCTGTACGGATCAGTAAAGTCAAAGGTCAATTTGAGAAAAGTTACTTACCCAACTGGAGCGATGAGCACTTCCTGATTAAACGGCGCCTACCCCAACAGCAGCGAGTCTATGAACTGGAAGATCTTCAAGGGGAACCCTTGCTAGGGACGTTTTACGAGATGGAATTACAGCCTGTCGTAAAAACACAGCAAGATTACTACACGGTGGAGCAGATTTTGAAAACGGAACGTCGGCGTGGTAAACTGTTTCATTTCGTCAAATGGCAAGGCTGGCCCAGTTCCTTCAATTCCTGGGTCGCTGCCAACCAGGCGAAACGACTATAAAGCCAGACACCACTACCGTCATCCTTCATTCCACGTTCGACCACGGTGCTATGGACAAACAGCAGCTGCCTCTGAACACAGCGTCTCCCAAAACGCGCAAAGCGCAAGTGAGCTTTGTGGTGATACTGCTAACCCTGCTGAGTGTGTTGTACGGAGGTGTGTTTTACGACGTGGCCTATGTCAGCACGCTACTTAACCAACTGAGAACACCAGCCATCAGTGAAACCAGTCTACAGATAGCACCAGTCAACCCCGTATCGAGCCCAGTCACAACCACACCCCATGTACAAGTCTCGTCGAGCTCCACACCAAGCTCAACATCTACACCAAGTACACCCAGTACGTCTGAAGACCCACCGGATTTCATCCCGCACAGTGAACAGACAACGACGACCGACGTTGTACCCACCACCATCATCACTCGCAGTGAACAGACAACGACGACCGACGTTGTACCCACCACTCCAGTTCACTCGTACGAAATTTACAAGAGCGGGTTACCACGACAACGAATACACCTCGAACCATGGACCTCGGTGGCAGCATCCCTTCACGTGTCTCATCGCAGGACCAACGGGCTCCGCCAAACGCACTTCGTCCGGAAGCTCCTTCAACACGCCAACAGCATGATCACCCCACCCATTGCCCGAGTCGTGTGGTGTTATGGAGAATGGCAGGCAGCGTATGCAGCAATGCCCCACATCACGTTCGTGGAAGGCCTACCCAACCTGGTCGATTTGGAACCCGACACCTTGGTGGTTCTGGATGATCTCATGGCAGAGACGGATGCGCGGGTCACCCAACTCTTTACCAAAGGCAGGCATCATCGACGGCTCAGCATCATCTACATTGTGCAGAATCTGTTCAGTAAAAACAAAGAACATCGGAACATCAGCTTAAATGCCCACTACCTGGTGGTCTTCAAAACCCCGAGAGATACCACTCAACTGCTGCACCTGGCGAGACAGATATATCCCGGCCGCACACCGTTTGCGTTGGAAGCCTTTAAAGATGCCACAACCCCTCAGCACGGGTATATGCTCTTCGACCTCAAGCAAGCCACCCCCGACCACCTTCGACTACGGACCGGCATCTTTCCCGGAGAGACCCACCACGTGTACATACAAAAATAATGTAAACACATCCACAGTGGCGCCCCCAGCTGGAGTGTGTGTTTGATGATGGGGATACTAAAAAGAATTAATACCACAGCATGGTTGACTTTGTCTCTGTTCTCTGAAGTAGATAAAAAGAGCAGAGTTGTGGGTTCTAGCATTAGTTGTACATGATGTCTGCGCGAGTACGGAAGCACGCTCCCACGCTCCGTGTATTGAAGACGGCCCCACCCGAGTTGATCCGAACCATTGTACGCGGTGCGGACCCTGACCTTGTACGCTGTCTGTGCGAGATCGGGTACAACCTGTTAAAAGGCAACGTACCACTGACTCCGGCTCAGAAGACCAAGTTGGCTAAGCATAAGACAGATCTCCGAACCCTAGTCCAGAAGCGGGTCCCACAAACACAAAAGAAAAAGGTGTTACAGAAAGGCGGCTTTCTCGGGGCCATCTTAGCACCGTTGGCCGCTTCCGTGTTGGGTCCAGTATTGGGTGGACTCTTCGGCCGACAATGAACCACACGAAAAAAATGATCCTCGTCGAACCACGGTTCCTTCAAAACCTCCAATCGCCCTACCCTGTCCCACCTACGGTGAAGACCATAAACACCTTCGATGGAGAGATGCAACAGATCTTACAGAGACCGGGGTTAAGCGACAGTGAGAAAGTACAACGGTACAATGAGACGCTTCAACGGTACATGACGTTCATGGACCAATACAAAACCTTCTCTACCCCACCACCACCACCACCACCACCACGTGACACACCGCCGACCTCAGCACCGCTCCAACAGCCGCCATTACCAGGGGTAGCACCCACAGCCCCACAGTGGGTGGAAGACGAAGTCCTGAAGAGTGTACCTGCATCGTTCAAGAAACAAGCTGGCCTGGTATTACAACGGATGAAACAGAATCCTAACATGACTTGGAATGATAAAGGCGAACTCCTGGTACAGAATCAGGTGGTCCCCGGCACGCACATGACGGATTTAGTGAATGACTTGATGCGTAAACGCAGATCGCACACGGATCCTCGAGGATGGGAGGTCTTCGCTCAAGGCTTGAAAGACATGCATGTACCACAGGAATTGGTGGGGAACCCTCACCGCTGGGCCTTTATGCAGCGAACCCAGCATTCGCCGAGTGGCCCACTACCTTCTTGGGAATCCGAATGGGAACCGGAGTCACCCCCCAAATCTCCACCACCACAACGGGCACCTTCTTTTCAAACCTTTAAAAAACCATCCTTGATCAGGACACCCCACATCTCCAGAGCCGTGACACGTAGCAAGTCAACGCGACGAACACGACGCCGGACACAACCGCCCAAGGCCTGGAACACCTATTAAAACCAACAGCGGCAGCAGGACAGCTCAGTCGCCATGTTTTACCTCACCCTACCCAGTAACAGTTCGCTGGATGTGTTTCCTCACAACACCGTGGCCAAGTACGTCACCCAGTTACCACAACCGTTACATTTACCTGGACGCTGGGAATGTGCCCTCGTGGATATCCAATACCCTTACTCGTGGTACAACGTGCGAGCCAATGAAGTGTGGTACGAGGTGACCTACGAAGGAAAAGACACCCCACTCACCCTCCCCGAAGGCCAATACGATACTCCCAAGGAGTTCATGGGTGGGCTGTCAAGACTGTTGCATTATAAGGCTCTACGGGAGGTCACGAATACTTCAAAACCCATCAAAGACTATCCCTTCAAGAATCACGTGGACTTCGATTACAACGCACACAACGACACGGCACAGCTTATCGTCACCGCCAACGCGAGTGTCGTACTGAGTCCTATCCTACAGCAAATGCTGGGTTTCGATCTACGGACGTTCGCTGGTCCTACCGCCCACCAAGGCGAGATCCCGATGGATATGAAGTCGGGTATGTACGGACTCTACGTCTACTCGGACGTGGTGGACAACCACATCGTGGGCGATATCAACACGCCTCTGTTACGGGTGGTGCCCATTAAAAAGTTGTATGGAGATCAAGTCACCCACAGTTTCACCCACATGCTCTACCTGCCTGTACGACAAACCCACATCAACACGATCACGGTGGATATAAGAGATGACACGGAACGACCGGTGGCATTCGAACGCGGGAAAGTGGTGCTGACACTTCATTTTCGACAAGCACGTGCTCCCTCTAATTTTGTATAATGAAGGTGCTCTACGAGTGCGATGCACGCAGCTATATGGACTATTATGCCCAACAGTTGCAAAGTGCTTCCGCTTTAGTGGTGCACGGCATGCACGTGGACATGGACTGGGGAACATACTCGGGAGCATCGTCAAAACGTTCCTGCCCTTGGTGACGCGTGGGGTGAAAGCAATCGGCAAACAAGCGGTACGCAGTTGACTGCAAGTCGCCGGTGATGTCTTGGGGGGTACGGCACCCAAAGAAGCCTTGAAACGGCGGGCCAAAGAAGCGGGAGGCGTCGTGGTCGCCAAAGCACAATGCACCGTAGGGAATAAAAGACCTGCATCACCGAGACCACGCACCAGCGACGACGCACATCGAAGACCCAGGATATCTTTTCTTTAAACATGTCCTTGATCCACGCAGAGTCCTGCCCCTCCACCAACAGTGAATTTGATTTGTGGACCACACAGATCAGTGCCGAACAAGGATTATGGGTGGAGCATCTCCCGCTCTCCAGCATCAAGGAAACAGGGCCCATCGAGTTCACCATCAGTAATGCGGATACGGCCTACGTGGATTTAGCCCATACATACTTGTATGTGAAAGCCAAGGCCGTCAATGGGGATGGCTCCAGAATCATCCAAGCTGCAACGGTGGGCCCGACGAATCTCTGGCTGCACTCGATGTTTCAACAGGTGGATATTTTTCTCAGCGACAAATTCATCAGCGACTCGACCAACACGTACCCCTATCGAGCCTGCATCGAGACACTGTTGTCGTATGGACGAGAGGCTAAAATATCTCAGCTGACAGCCGCTTTATTCTACCAGGACACACCCGAGCACATGGACACGGTGGACAATGTGGGATATAACAAACGGAAGGCTTTCACTGCGAACGGTGCCTCGGTGGATCTCATGGGTCGGCTACACGCAGACATGTTCATGCAAGACCGGTACCTCTTGAACAAGATCCCCATCAAAATCCGACTGATACGGGCGCCTCCGACCTTCGCCTTGATGGCCACTAACGTAGACGGGCATGCAGCTGACTATAAGATTATCATCCAAGACGCAGTCCTGTATGTCCGAAAAGTGAAACCGAATCCAGCCGTTCAATTGGGACACCTCAAAGCCTTGGAAACAAAACCAGCCCAGTACTCTATCCGACGTGTGCAAACCAAAGTGTTCTCTGTGTCTGCTGGAAATATGAGCGCCAACAAAGAAAACCTGTTCCTTGGGGAACTACCCAAGCGATTGATCCTGGCCTGTGTGGAAAATACCAGTTTCAGTGGAGCCTACCCAGAGAATCCGTTTGACTTTAAACATTTCGGCATCAATTTTGTGGCCCTGCATGTGGATGGACAACAGGTGCCAGCCACGGCCTTAACCTCGAACTTTGGGCGGAGGAATTTCATTCGAGCCTATCAGAGCCTGTTTACAGCCACCGGTCAAATCAACCAGGACGAAGGGAATATGATCAGTCGGGAGGACTACGCGAACGAATACACGTTGTTCTGTTTCGATCTGACCCCCACCTTAGAGAACGACCATCAGCTGGCCCTGGCCAAGTAAGGCAATTTACGGTTGGAAATCCACTTTGCACGAGCCCTGGAGCACCGTCAATGTGATTCGCTACGCCGAGTTTGATAATATCATCTCAAGTGTGGACAAGGCGCGCAACATCCTGTGTGACTTCTCCACCTAACATGGATACAGACCAGATAACCACCGTGCTGGAGAATGACCCAGAGACACGTATGGTGTTTCAAGGGGTGTCTGCCTTTGAGATGTTCCCATTAGACCGTAGGTATCCTGTTGCTATTGTTTCCAACACGGACCCGATGGATCGGCCCGGTGAACATTGGGTGGGCGTACTTTGACAGAACAGCAGGGCGAATACTTTACCCGTACGGCCTGCCACCCTCCATCCCGATTTAACAGACTTCATGGATCAAGGCACAGAGACGTGGTGTTGGAACAGTCGAACGTTGCAAAGCCTGACCAGTAGCGTGTGCGGACAATATTGCTTGTTTTACCTGTACCATCGATACCGGGGAAGAACCTCATCTACCATCGTACAGATGTTTGACGAGTACCCCAAGGCCGAGGACCGCGATGTACTCGTATATGACTGGGCCGCCCATCATTTCAATGTACAAGCCCCGTTCTGGGCTTGAATTATTTCAATGTACATACGCCCGCTGTTCTGGGCTTAAGTTTACAAGCCCCTCTGTTCTGGGCTTCAGTTCTTTCAATGTACAAGCCCCTTGTTCTGGGCTTCAGTTAATTACAAGCCCCTTGTTCTGGGCTTCAGTTTTCACGTGGTTGTTCTCACGTTGTTGTTGTTCACTGAATAAAAAAATGAGATCTCACCAAAAAACCCTGTCTTGTGTGTTTTATTCATAATGCATAAATGCTCAATGTGGAGATTCAGTCAAACTGAAATCAGTGGTGTAGGATGGGGCCAAAATGTAACCCATCAATGTTAGAATGCAAGCGCACTATAGTAAAATAGAGAGCCAATGAAATCAGCAGACCAAGTACGTGTTTTGGTCTAGGTTTGGAGCGGGCATTTCATTGAGGTGCGTGTAAAGGAAGACGGTGAGTGAAGACTCGTGCAACACGTATAGATTAAGTTTATTACTATAAGTTCTATGTATTTTTAAATATGGAAAAACCCGGATGTAAGATGAGAACCCGGATGTAAAACCACAGTACCCAGATGGAAGACGGGCAAAACCCACTGGGAAACCCGGATGTTGATAAGAACACGGATGTAGGCGCGGACGTAGGCGAAAGCATCCTAGTACCCGGATGGAGGCGTAGACGTGTACCTAGTACCCGTCCATTGGTTCTTTTATCGATCGCTCATTGGCTCTTTTTCTCGACCGCTGATTGGTCCAAATGGAACTACCCATCCTTCGCAGGTTAATTTACAATCCCCTTTTCTTTGACCTTTTGATCCGACATGCTTCCGCGCACTGCCGGTGATGACGCGCACTTCCGGAGAACCCGCGCGCGCGCGCTGCGGCCGGGGCGGCCCGGGCGGGGCCGGGAAAGTTGGAGGTAGTGTTTGAGCATTCTGAAAAACCGGAAGTGACGTCACACACACTTGCGCAGACCCACCAAACCACGTGAATGTTAGTCCAGGTGGATGCTCCCCCACCTATGATTCACATGGATACCTCACTCGACACAATAGGCCCATGAGGGGCCCGCCTAGACCACAAACACGTCTATTTCCATACCCTTTGGCCACCGCGCATGCGCAGAATGCCGATATTTCAATCCCACATCCACGCCATCAGATGCTCCATTACATAGGCTTCACATGGATACCTCGCACGGCCCATTCAAACCGTGAATAGCCCATCTCTAACCCAAACACACCCACACACACCCCCAAAACTGCCTGCTTTCTCTACTACGGCTAGGTTGCGCATGCGCAGAATATTGACAACGTACGAACCATTAGTGTAGTCAAGTGCTCCTGCATGAGAGCTTCACATTGATACCTCACTCGACCCCATCGGACCATTAGTGGCCCACCTAGATCACAAAACGTCCGCACCGTATGGACCTATACACCCATAGCCATGCAGTATAGGCCTATGGGCCTACCCAGGTCTCGGTGACTTTTTTCAAAAATTTCACCGTTTCGTGCCGGGACACTTCCTATTTTTTTTTTCTCTTGACGAGACTAAGAAAACAAATCCAAACAACCATACCGCAAATGTCTAGAAGTAGGTTTCCCAGTGGGGCAAACATTGGTCCTATACCCCTAGTATGGGACTATATGGGTCTCCCTGAACTTTTTCCAAAAAATTCAACGATTCGCTCCGCGACACTTCCTATCATGTTTGTCTTGACGAGACTAAGAAAACGAGACCCCCACAACCTATACCGCAAATGTCGAGAAGTAGTTTTCCCAGGATGGTCCTATACCCCCATACCCCATATAGGCATTTTCCCGTAATTTAGGATAAAGTCCGTGTTCCGTATTTTTTCAGGAAAAATTTTACATACACCCAACCTGGAACTAGGGGAGATAACTCTATTGATAGGCAAGCCCCGTTAAGCCCGGCGACCTATATACCGCCCATACCCCATATAGGCATTTTCCCGGATTTTTCGATAAAGTCCGTGTTCCGTTTTTTTTCAGGAAAAATATTACATGCACCCACCCATGACTGGATGCCCCTTCACATAGGCTTCACATTGATACCTCATACAACTCCATCGGCCCATTAGGGGCTCCCCTAGATCCCAAAACGTCTATTTCCATACCCTTGGTCCACCGCGCATGCGCAGAATGGTGACAACGCCCGAGCCGCTAGTCCAGTCAGATGCCCCTTCATGAATGCTTCACATTGATACCTCATATGACCCCATTGGACCATTAGGGACTCCCCTAGCTCCAAAACGTCTATTTTCATACTGCTCCAACATGGCGGATTTATTTTCCAACATGGCGGCTACAACATGGCGGCTACAACATGGCGCCTACAACATTGCGGCTACAACATGGCCCCTACAACATGGCGGCTACAACATGGCGGCATGCCAGGGAAAAACCCCAGTACATAACAAACAAGTCTGGACATGTCCAAAGGTCACGCCTCAGTCACCCCAACCGGAAGTGAATGGCGCCTACAACATGGCGGCTACAACATGGCGCCTACAACATGGCGGCTACAACATGGCGCCTACAACATGGCGGCTACAACATGGCGGCATGCCAGGGAAAAACCCCAGTACATAACAAACAAGTCTGGACATTTCCAAAGGTCACGCCTCAGTCACCCCAACCGGAAGTGACGTCATATGCAAATTTCTGAGGTCAAAGGTCAATAGGCCTCAATTTCACCTTTCCCTACTACTCACGTGTTCCTTTTGAGTGATAGCTCTACCAAGCGCGTCCTTCCATGTTATATTGGGAAATTTGAACATCGAGGCTGTTTGTTCGATATTCCTATGAATTGGGTCACTGACCAGACATTTCATACCCGAGGCCATTGTAAATGAGATCGTCGTCTTCGAGGGGCCAATGACTTATGCGCCAGCATTTCGAACTTCTTCCTGTGATACCCTTTGCGTTGAAATCTTCGCTTTGAGTGTCTCCCCCATTTCTCCTTGGTTTTAAAGAGATGTCGTCAACCGACTGGCCTCGCCGATAACTGGACTGTTACTTGGTAGTTACTGTACGGATATTGAATTTGTGCAATCGCCTGATGACTTGGTGGATGCGCTGGCGTGGAGTACGAGGGTTGCTGATTGGTCGGCGTTTATATAGAGACCGGTGTCTTCCGGTAGGCGTCTGGTGTGTGAAAGTTATCGAATGTATAGGATAGATTTCAAATGGGAGCTGTATCGGGCACCTGAGAGACCTGTCGACTTGGTTGATATGATAGCAAGTACTCGTGTCCATAACTGGGTGATAGCTAATTGCTGTACCCCCGCCAATGGCTTGGAATCGCACTCCCCCGGCAATATGTTTATCGTCAGGATTCGTTATTCCGGTGTATGGGCTAATAAATGGACAAACAGCCACGGACTGGATCACTGTCGATTGACTTACCCTGAGGGAAGAGATTCTGTGTCAAATAGATGACGCATATACGGCGATGATGGGACCCCTTGGTGAAATAAATCCGCGATCGTCGAATTTTCCTTGTTCGCGTCCATCAGCTTGTTGAGTACGAAATATTGGCCTGAGCGGAATCAAAGGTATTACGTTTCGTCTATATCGTTAGGAATTCGGTGAACAAAGCTCACATTGTTTAACCGCATATTCTGGTACGCGCTGTGTCATTGGTTATAATACCATACAACATGTGTCGGTGCTGAGGTTATTGGACCTTCCTCTAAGAACATCACCCTCGCCGTTTTTCCACACGATGGTGGGCTACTAACAGTCATCGTATAGGGATGCTCTAATACTCTCGATATTAGCTACATGTAGCTCGGAAATACATTGTGACATCGTACATGAGCTACATCAATCTGCAAAAAAACCCTAATAATAATAAATAAATAAATAAATACGATTGCCACTGGTTTCCAGATATTTATTTCTGGTGTTCAGTGACCGTGAAAGATATCTATCGGTATTAAGGATTAGCAGACTGACCAATTTAATTGAATTATTTGCATCATAAATTATTCCAGGTATATAGGGCATGTGAGGCCTGCTCAGGCCTGGATATAGACCATTTCAGCCCAGACACGGTCCTAGATCACCGATGAGTTCCAAGAGCTTTCCCGGAAATAAATCGGAACATAATGTATGCAGATTTATGCTTCTATTTTCACTTTGGTTTCACATACACGCATCGATATTGAAAACTATCACACCTTATGCCTGCCTCCATTTGACTTTCTGGTTTAACACATACAAAACAGGCCTATAACTCACCAAGACACGTGGTGCGCTCGCGACGATCACTCTCCCCCCCAAACTCCCTCACCCGGTAAAGATCCGCCCTTGAGAGCAATGGTCGGTCTAAAATGGCTACCTCGACAATCGTCATCAGGGTAGGGGACCATTGAATGCGAAGTATCCTTTTCACACTTGAAATATATGAAATGATACTGTTCACTTCTATTATTTTGCGTCAATCTTTTGATAAGAGTCAGTCTGATTAAAACCAGGAAAACAGCTCAGATCGCGCCTGCGGTCATTTGAGACCCCGGAGCTTCCGTGGCCTAAAGCGGTCCCTGAACCCTCATCCTATGTCTTGGGATAGTCGCAGCCCCCTTTGTAATTGACTGGTTACGCCACTGGTCCTGAGAAATTCAATTGAAATTTCGTGAAAACACATTCCAAATTAAATTTTTCTAAGTTCGGCTCAGTTTTTGAAGTATTCAACTTTTGGTGTAGAAAGTTATAAGATAAGCAAATTTTGTCAATTCATTTTAGTTAAATTGATATAGAACAGAAATTAAAAAAGTGATAGGCCATTTACTAGTTCTAGTTGTCCAGTTGTCTTTGATTTGCGGGAATGTTTAGAGTGGTCCGCGCACGCCGGAATTATGTAAAGAGGCCCTGGAGGGGGTGTCCTAATTTCTGACATTTCGGTGTTAGGTTTAGAATTACCCCAACAGTATTGCATAATATTAATTATTATGCACAAGGTAAGTACAAATTTCCTACATAAAATGGGGTTTACAAAAATCTTTCACATTTTGATTAATATCTGAATGTAAATATACAAGTTAGCTTAGTGCGAATTAGTGATATAGTTAATCATAACTTGAGCACATTATTGTCATGAACAATTTTCACAAAATCACATAATGGATTCACACCAGACATTCTGATGTACCGAAAAAGTATCTGCCTGAAATTTTCATACGTAAGTACCCGAGGAGCAAGCAGTGTGTTCTTTATGTTCCTGCCTAAGGTTATGTTGTTTCGTGTCTGAGTTTGACTTGAATCGAACATAAGAGAATAAAAACTGATGCAAGTTGAATTTAATAAATGTTTCGCTTATTTCAGTTTGTTTCCCAGGCGATCTGGCACTATGGTGACATGTCCCTAAAGTTGGAACGAAGTCATGTTTGTGCTTAGACGTTTCATTTTGAGACATGTAGTCGGAGGTAACATGTTTCAGATTGAGACATGTAAATACAAACAGGTTTCACTATGCAGGATGACACATGTTAAAAACGAACACCTGCTGAACGAAGACATGTCTCACATTGAGACATCATTAACACTTATGAAGATGACCCGTGTTTCAAATTAAAAACATGAAGCCGTTTCAAAATGAAACATGTACGTATTCACATGTTCTAAAAGTTGGGACGAATCATGTTTCATTTCAGACGTTAAACAGATCACCAATTGTTACAGTGTACCCTGTCGTATGACCAGCTAGCCCTATACCGTTAGTACGATATTCTTCGACTTCTCTTGGATCTTCTAGGAGATAGCTATTTATTCACGAATAAAACTTTTCATGGATAGGAAAGCAATACCAAAGGAGGCAAATTATAAACTTTTCAAGCTTTATTTTCAACATTGACATGTCCGTTTTGGAATGTATTTTCGAGCATTTCCATTCTACAGTCGACTGTACATGTATTTTCGAATACATGTATTTACAAAACTTAATCGTGGAAGTCTACTCAAAAACAGCAATATTCGCATATTTTGTAACCATTTACGCAGACGTTTATTATAAATGTCAGGGCCATGATAGTTATCGGTACATCCACTGTAACCGTCTCGATAAAGCTATGTGTACGGTATACACACAAATCCTCATCACAAGTTTGTTCTTCTCGTTGAAAACCACGGATCATGTAGTCCTGTTGACGATGCACAAACCGACATAGGCAACAATACATGAGAAACATATCGGTCTTTTCATCGCCAATAACAGGTTCGTAGTAACATTTACTTCGTTGTTAAAATGGAGCACGAGCGTGATGTTCAAAACAACAAAGTAGTATCTTTTCGATGTATTTCAACGATAATTTTTTGAACACCTCGACAAAACAAAGTAAAACATCGACAACTCAGAAAAATAATCACCCCCCCCCCCCCTCCACCTCCCCCGTCCCCCCGCGCGTCTCTCTCCTCCAATATAAATTGATTCCACTCAAATCAAATTTACATATAAACCCGGATAAATGCTGAAGATGCTTTATGTCAAATATTAGACCTTCGAATCTTCACTCACGGAGTATATGTGCTTGAGTATATATCCCTTTGAGTTTCATATAGTTATAGAGGAGTATAGGCCGATTGTTTTGCCGACATATAAAAATACAACATAGAGTAACGTATGGTATCCATGCACTCCATAGATGTGCAAAATATACAAATTTACTATTCTTTATCGTATATACTATAATGATAAAAACATTGTTTAAATTTAAATCTTTGTTCCTACTATATGAACTACTATGAATTACTGGTTGTGAAACTTGCATAACTTGCTAAATGAATCAAATTAAGTACATAAAGTTTAATATGTACAATATTTTGAATGAGTCAATCACAGTGCATACTTTTAGAATACTTTAAACTCCTTGACCATTGGTAGGCGCATCAGTAGTATACAACGCGCAAGATAAGTCAGTTTCCCCCCAATGTTTTTTTTGACGTCACAATTGAGGGTGTGGCGCTATCTCTACACTATGGATGCAAGGGAGACAACTCGGGCATTGGGGGGTTATTGGGGGGGTTGGGGGGTTATTGGGGAGGTGTGCAAAAAAAAAAAGTTCCGGCAAAAAAAAAAAAAAAAATGTATTCATGCGCGGTGATGCGGTTTGGCCGCGGTTTTGGCGGTGATTCGGTCTCGGGAAAAAGCTTCCGCGGAGAAAAAGTAGTCCCTAGATAAAATGGTCCAATGGGGTCGAGTGAGGTATCAAAGTGAAGCTTAGGTGAAGGGGCATCTAATGGGTTGGGTGTGGGGTTGACATATCGGCCTTCTGCGCATGCGCGGCGGCCGAAGGGTATGAAAATAGCCTTTTTGGAGCTATGGGAGCCCCTAGTTGACCGATGGGGTCGAGTGAGGTATCAAAGTGAAGCATTCATGAAGGGTCATCTGATGGGCTGGGCGCGAGGTTGAACTATCGGCATTCTGCGCATGCGCGGAGGCCCAAGTGTATGGAAATAGACGTTTTGGAGCTAGGGAAGCCCCTAATGGACCAATGGGGTCGAGTGAGGTATCGATGTGAAGCATTCGTGAAGGGGCATCTGATGGGCTGGGTGTGGATTGAAATATCGGCATTCTGCGCATGCGCGGTGGCCCAAGGGTATGGAAATAGCGGTTTTGGAGCTAGGGAGTCCCTAATGGGCCAATGGAGTCGTAGGAGGTATCAAAGTGAAGCATTCGTGAAGGGGCATCTGATGGACTGGGCGTGGGGTTGAAATATCGGCATTCTGCGCATGCGCGGTGACCCAAGGGTATGGAAATAGACGTTTTGGAGCTAGGGGGGCCCCTAATGGTCCAATGGGGTCGAGTGAGGTATCAAAGTGAAGCATTCGTGAAGGGGCATCTGATGGACTGGGTGTGGGGTTGACATATCGGCCTTCTGCGCATGCGCGGTGGCCCAAGGGCATGAAAATAGCCTTTTGGGAGCTAGGGGAGCTACTAATGGGCCGATGGAGTTCTATGAGGTATCCATGTGAAGCCTATGTGAAGGGGCATCTGATGGACTGGGTGTGGGGTTGAATTAGGTCATTCTGCGCATGCGCGGTGGCCCAAGGGTATGAAAATAGACGTTTTGGCATCTAGGGGAGCCCCTAATGGTCGAATGGGGTCGAGTGAGGTATCAACGTGAAGCCTAGGTGAAGGGGTATTTGATGGCTGGGTGGGTGCATGTAAAATTTGTTCCCGTGCGAATGTTCCCGTGCGAATCGGTGAAATTTTTGAAAAAAGTCACCGAACCCCATATAGTCCCATACTGAGGGTATAGGATCAATGTTTGTTCCCCTGGGAAACGTACTTTTATACATTTGCGGTAGGGTTGTGGGGTTTCGTTTTACTCGTCTCGTCATTTAGAACATGATAGGAAGTGTCCCCGTGCGAATCGGTGAAATTTTTGAAAAAGTACGATATAGCCTCATATAGTCCCATACTGAGGGTATAGGATCGATGTTTGTCCCCTGGGAAACGTACTTCTATGCATTTGCGGTAGGGTTGTGGGGTTTCGTTTTACTCGTCTCGTCATTTAGAACATGACAGGAAGTGTCCCCGTGTGAATCGGTGAAATTTTTGAAAAAGTACGATATAGCCTCATATAGTCCCATACTGAGGGTATAGGATCGATGTTTGTCCCCTGGGAAACGTACTTCTATGCATTTACGGTAGGGTTGTGGGGTCTCGTTTTACTCGTCTCGTCATTTAGAACATGATAGGAAGTGTCCCCGTGCGAATCGGTGAAATTTTTGAAAAAAGTCACCGAGCCCCATATAGACCCATACTGGGGTATAGGTTCACTGTTTATCCTACTGGGAAACCCACTTCTATACATTTGCGGTAGGGTTGTGGGGTCTCGTTTTACTCGTCTCGTCATTTAGAACATGATAGGAAGTGTTCCCGTGCGAATCGGTGAAATTTTTGAAAAAAGTCACCGAGGCCTGGGTAGGCCCATAGGCCTATACTGCATGGCTATGGGTGTATAGGCCCATACGGGGTGGACATGTTGGAGTCTAGGTGGGCCACTCATGGTCCAATGGGGTCGAGTGATGTCTTATTTTGAAGCTCTCGTGGAGGAGCACTTGACTACACTAATGGTTCGTCCGTGTTCAATAGTCTGCGCATGCGCAGTCTGGCCGTAGTATAGAAAACAGGCATTTTGGGTGCTATGTAGGGGTGTGTGTTGGGTTAGAGATGAGCTAATCACGGTTCGAATGGGTCGTGTGAGGTGTCAAAGTGAAGCTTGTGTGGGGTAGAGTCAGAATGGTGTGTTTTTGAATGCATGTCGCGTTAATCTGCGCATGCGCAGTTGGTTGTAGTAAGTTAAGTGGCCATTTTGGGGCAGCGAAGGAAGTTATTTGGGTCGAGATGGGCTAATCACGGTTCGAATGCGTCCTGAAAGGTGTCATCTTGTAGTTCTCGGGGTGTACACTCCGATTTAAGGGATGTTCGCGTCATCTGTGACGTCATCGGTCACGTCATCGGTACGAGTAGTAGCGAAAGTGGCCATTTTCGGGAAGTACATGAAGGTATTTGGGGTCGAGATGGGCTATTCACGGTTCGAATGCGTCCTGGAAGGTGTCATCTTGTAGTTCTCGGGGTGTACATTCCGATTTGAGGGATGTTCGCGTCATCTGTGACGTCATCGGTGACGTCATCGGTACGAGTAGTAGCGAAAGTGGACATTTTCGGGCAGTACATGAAGGTATTTGGGATCGAGATGGGCTATTCACGGTTCGAATGCGTCCTCGAATGTGTCATCTTGTAGTTCTCGGGGTGTACATTCCGATTTGCGGGATGTTCGCGTCATCTGTGACGTCATCGGTGACGTCATCGGTACGAGTAGTAGCGAAAGTGGACATTTTCTGGCAGTACATGAAGGTATTTGGGGTCGAGATGGGCTATTCACGGTTCGAATGCGTCCTGGAAGGTGTCATCTTGTAGTTCTCGGGGTGTACATTCCGATTTGAGGGGTGTCCGCGTCATCTGTGACGTCATTGATGACGTCATCGGTACGAGTAGTAGCGAAAGTGGACATTTTGTGGGTGCGTGAGGGTGAGTTTGGTGTAGAGATGCACCATCCTTAGTCCGAATGCGTCGTGTGAGGTGTCATTTTGTAGCTCTCGGGGTGTACATTCCGAATTGAGGCATGTCCGAAGCATCTGTGACGTCATCGATGACGTCATCAGTAGGAGTATTAGCGAAAGTGAGCCTTTTGGGGCAGTGCAGGAAGGTATTTGGTGTAGAGATGGACCATCCGCGTTGCGAATGCGTCGTGTGGGGTATCATGTTGTAGCTCTCGGAGTATAGACCCTGATTTCAGGGATATTTATAGCATCTGTGACGTCATTGGTGACGTCATTAGTACAAGTTGTAGCGAAAGTGGGCCTTTTTTAGCAGTGAAGGATGTTATTTGGTGTAGAGATGGACCATCCGCGGTCCAAATGGACCGTGTGAGGTGTCATCTTGTAGCAACGCCCACCAACACCATTCTTAATGCTTCAACGCCCTGGTGAAATAGCTCAGAAGCTCTGATATTCCATGGAATTGTCACTAAATCTTCGTAATGCGGTGATGCCCGTCAACGCCCGTCGTTACACCTTAACACTCTAACATAACGCCATGATATAAACCAGAGAGAGAACAACAACAACAACAAGGATGACACATGAGAGAACAACAACAACAAGAAGTTTTTTTCATATATTTTATTTTTCCCAATGTTACATCACACCCACGCTGGGGGAGCCGCGTTGGGTATATTTACAATTCAAGAAGATTCTTATCCAATCAGAGGCCACCATTTGCATGTTTCATATTCGTTGCTGTCCGTTAGATGTATTCTTGTCCAATCAGAAGTCTCCATTTCAGAAAGCGCCATCTGAACCGTTTATTCTAATCATCGTCGGGCAGGCCAGGATACCGTTGAGGCAACATATCCTCAGATAGTTTTTGCGCATTCTGAGTATCTATCAGTGCATGGGTGAATACTTTCATCCGATGGAGGTGGTGGTCAGTTTAACCACGAAGAACGCAACATTGGTCATTATCTCCACTATCCACTTGGTGTTACAATTCAAGAAGACTTGTCCAATCAGAGGCCACCATTTGCATCTGTCATATTCGTTCCTGTCCGTTAGATGTATTCTTGTCCAATCAGAAGTCTTCATTTCAGAAAGTTCCATCTTCGGCCATGTTCGCTCTGAACCGTTTATTCTAATCACCGTTGGTCAAGCCAGGATACCGTTGAGGCAACATATCCTCAGATAGTTGTTTGCGCATTCTGAGAATCTATCAGTGCCTGGGTGAATACATTCATCCGATGGGTTGGTCGGTCAGCTTGGTCACGAAGAACGTAACATTGGTTACCCTCTCCACTTTCCACTTGGTGTTGGGGCGTTGTTGTTGGGCCCATTCCAAGGGATCCACGTTGGCCAGGTTCTCCAGCATCGTCTCTAGCGACGCCCGGTTAATGATGGTAAACGGTTGGTCAAATACCCGGATGTTACTGCTCGGGTAAAAGTATCGGACTTGATCTGTCTCCTTATGCTGCAGCACATAACCAAACGCCAGATTTAATTTGAAGGACGTTGCTTGGTCATTGAAGATGGCTTCCACGTAGCTGCCTAGACGGGCGAGGTCGGTCAGTCGAAAATTGTAGATATCTTGAATAGGGCGATGACGGTAGAAACAGTGCCGTATCATGGACCAATGGCGCCGATAGATGTCACTCACTGGATGGGCGCCCTGTAAGAGATCGCTAGGAACATTTATGGGCTCGTCCAGAAAATGTTCGATGTTGTCAGGCGTATGACTCGAAACCGTAACGGTGGGGTCCGGCTGGATATCCAGGCCCTCCTGGACCGTGGGTATAGGCAGGCTCTTCGTCATCGCATCACCAGTGGCGTTCGTCTCTCCGGGTTCATCTTCACTGGGTCTGACCTTCCGCGGCCCTCTTTAGTGGAAAGTTGTCGCCCAAACCGTAGAGACGGGGCATGCATCAAACGTTGGTGCTGTCTAAACCGACTGGGTCGTTTGAAGAGTCGACCACAATCATTACATAGTACCGTCGCACCCGCGTGAAGTACCCTCTCATGACGCAGTAAATGATCCTCCCGATTGAATGACCGTGCGCAGATTATACAAGTATACCGGGCATCGTTGTGGATGGAGGCCTCGTGGCGTCGTAACTTATCTAGACGAGTAAACAGCTTCTGGCAAGTTGTGCAAGTGAACATCTTGGTGGTTGACAGAGTGTCTGATGAAACGTCCAGACCGCTTCCCTTTTATAGCACGCTAGCTGGTGATCTATTTTTAGCACACTCAGTTCAACTATCCCCAAGTCGAGGGCCGAGCCTTGACATCTTCGGTAACATCCGTGTCTCTTCGGTCACCTCCGTACCGTCAACGATCAACACGTAGACATATAGAGTATGTACGGCATGTTATGGTATTCATCAGTGCATGAGTGACGCATTCAGCCGATGGGAGTGGTCGGTCAGCTTGGTAACGAAAAACGTAACATTGGTCACACTCTCCACTGTCCACTTGGTGTTGGGGCGTTGTAGTTGAGCCCATTCCAAGGGATCCACGGTGTCCAGTTTCTCCAGCATCGTCTCTAGCGACGTCCGGTTAATGATGGTAAACGGTTGGTCAAATACCCGGATGTTACTGCTCGGGTAAAAATATCGGACTTGGACTGTCTCTTTATGCTGCAGCACATAACCAAACACCAGATTCAATTTGAAGGCCGTAGTTTGATCTTTGAAGATGGCTTCTACGTAGCCACGTAGACGGGCGAGGTCGG
>JAVTVY010006430.1:0-37703 GCA_036873755.1 Hanleya hanleyi
AACGGGTGTTGAGTGGCGAGCTCGATGGACACATCATCCACATAGACAATGCCATCTACGTATACCGTGGACCCTTCTTCCCACGCCTGGGCCGCTACCAAGACCCTACCCGAAGCTTCACCCTAGACCCCGATCTGTGGACAGTCTTCGAGAAAGAGGTGCCTATCGTGGACCAGCTGTTTACACCGGACGAGCGGTCATCAGACGAGTTGGAGTGGGCTCGTGCCCTGAGAGAAGCAGCGGCAGAACCCAATGAACAACTGTCTAGCCATCAACCAGACGACGATGCCATTGATTACCCGGCTAGACTCAGTCAGCCCAGTGATATGACCACCTGATCCTTTGATCTCACAGTGTTCTCCCTATAAATACGAGAGACAGTCAACTCTGGTACCATTCACGTACTAACCATGGCGGAGCATATGATACTGGCGTATCTCAGCTTGACCCCCGAGGTTTTCCTGCACGTGTATGCGGATAAGGTCGATATCATGGAGGAGGTGGGAGACATCTGTGATGCGGACCCTACACAACCGTGCCCGGCTCACATTCGTCTGTCCCGAGAGGGCTGGACCAAATTCAAATGCGTGTTGTCTGGTGAACTGGACGGCGACCTCATCCACTTGTGTCACGATGTGTACATCCGACGCGGCCCTTTCTTTGCTCAATTGGCTCGGCTAGATGGAGGTACAGTGCATTTTACCCATCACCCTGATCTATGGTCTGCATTGGAAGATGCCGTGGTAGATGTGGATGAAGTGCTTATCAAGCGATCATCAGACGAGTTGGACTGGTCATTTACCATGGACACTGTGGAAGCCAACGAAGAAAATCAGAAAGAAACACCGCGGCCAAAACCCAGGGGATACAACGTGCCGAGTCTGAGATTGGTTAAGAAAACAAGACACCTATACCTTACATCGAGCTGTCTGTCGCCATTTTCTACGGAACCGGGTCATCGTGGGAGGACTAGATGCCCAGTGGCAAGCGGATTTGGTCGATATGAGCGCCTTTGCCAAACACAACGATGGGAATCGGTATATCTTGACGTGCATCGATATCCTATCGAAGTATGCGTGGGTGGTACCCATCCGGACGAAAACGGGGGCAAATCTCATAGCGGCGTTCAAAGATATCTTCAAGACCGGGCGCAAACCTTTGTATTTGCAGACCGACAAAGGCAGGGAATTCCTCAACAGACCGTTCCAACAGTTTCTGAAGGCCCAGAAGGTGTTTTTCTTCCATACGTACAACGAGGCCAAGGCTTCCGTGGTGGAAAGGTTCAACAGGACATTCAAAGGCCGCATGTATAAATATTTCACCTATAAGAATACAAGGCGGTACATCGATGTTCTCCCGAAACTTGTGAGGGGTTACAATCGAGCCTATCATCGGAGTATAGGGAGAGCCCCCATTACCGTGACCCAACGCAATGAAGCCCAAGTCCGGTGTGTCTTGTACCCCAGGCCATCGCAGTGAACGGCGAAGGCGGTGTACAAGGTCGGGGACCCTGTACGGACCAGTAAAGTCAAGGGCAAGTTCGAGAAAAGTTACTTGCCCAACTGGAGCGATGAGCACTTCCTGATTAAACGGCGCCTACCCCGGCAGCGGCGAGTCTATGAACTGGAAGATCTTCAAGGGGAACCGTTGCTAGGGACGTTTTACGAGACGGAATTACAGCCTGTCGTAAAAACACAGCAAGACTACTACACGGTGGAGCCGATTTTGAAAACGGAACAACGACGTGGCAAACTGTTTCATTTCGTGAAATGGCAAGGCTGGCGCAGTTCCTTCAATTCCTGGGTCACTGCCAACCAGGTGAAACGACTATAAAGCCAGACACCACTGCTGTCATCCTTCATTCCACGTCCGACCACAGTGCTATGGACAAACAGCAGCTGCCTCTGAACACAGCGTCTCCCAAAACGCGCAAAGCGCAAGTAGGCTTTGTCATGATAGTGCTAACCCTGCTGAGTGTGTTGTACGGAGGTGTATTTTACGACGTAGCCTATGTCAGCACGTTATTTAACCAATTGAGAACACCAGCCACCAGTGAAACCGGTCTACAGAGAGCACCAGTCAACCCCGTATCGAGCCCAGTCACCACCACACCCCCTGTACAAGCCACAATGAGCTCCACACCAAGCTCCACACCTACACCAAGTACATCCACTACGTCTGAAAACCCACCGGATTTCATCCCTCACAGTGAACAGACAACGACGACCCACGTTGTACCCACCCCCAGCACCATCCCTGACAGTGAACAGACGACGACCCACATTGTACCCACCACTCCAGTTCACTCGTACCAAATTTACAAGAGCGGGTTACCACGACAGCGGATACATCTCCAACCATGGACCCCCATTGGCAGCATCCCTTCACTTGCGTCATCGCAGGACCGACGGGTTCCGGCAAAACGCACTTCGTCCGGAAACTCCTCGAACACGCCGACAGCATGATCACCCCACCCATTGCCCGAGTCGTGTGGTGTTACGGAGAATGGCAGGCAGCGTATGCAGCAATGCCCCACATCACGTTCGTAAGGCCTACCCAACCTGGCCGATTTGGAACCCGACACCTTGGTGGTTCTGGATGATCTCATGGCGGAGACGGATGTGCGGGTCACTCAACTCTTTACCAAAGGCAGCCATCATCGACGGCTCAGCATCATCTACATTGTGCAGAATCTGTTCAGTAAAAACAAAGAACATCCGAACATCAGCTTAAATGCCCACTACCTGGTGGTCTGGTGGTCAAAAACCCGAGAGATACCACTCAACTGCTGCACCTGGCGAGACAGATGTATCCCGGCCGCACACCGTTTGCGTTGGAAGCCTTTAAAGATGCCACAACTCCTCAGCATGGGTATATGCTCTTCGACCTCAAGCAAGCCACCCCCGAGCACCTTTGACTACGGACCGGCATCTTTCCCGGAGAGGCCCACCACATGTACATGCAAAAATAATGTAAACACACCCACAATGGCTCCCCCAGCTGGAGTCTGTGTGTTTGATGATGGGGATAATGAAAAGAATGAATACCACAGCAGGGTTGACTTTGTCTCTGTTCTCTGAAGTAGATAAAAAGAGCAGAGTTGTGGGTTCTAGCATTAGTTGTACATGATGTCTGCGCGAGTACGGAAGCACGCTCCCACACTCCGTGTATTGAAGACGGCCCCACCCGAGTTAGTCCAAACCATTGTACGCGGTGCGGACCCTGACCTTGTACGCTGTCTGTGCGAGATCGGGTACAACCTGTTAAAAGGCAACATACCACTGATTCCGGCTCAGAAGACCAAGTTGGCCAAGCATAAGACAGGTCTCCGAACCTTAGTCCAGAAGCGGGTCCCTCAAACACAAAAGAAAAAGGTGTTACAGAAAGGAGGCTTTCTCGGGGCCATCTTATCACCGTTGGCCGCTTCCGTGTTGGGTCCAGTATTGGGTGGACTCTTCGGCCGACAATGAACCACAAAAAAAAATGGTGCTCGTCGAACCACGATTCCTTCAAAACCTCCAATCACCCTACCCTGTCCATAAGACCATAAACACCCTCGATGGAGAGATGCAACAGATCTTACAGAGACCGGGGTTAAGCGACAGTGAGAAAGTACAACGGTACAATGAGACGCGACCAATACAAAACCCTCTCTACCCCACCATCACCACCACCACCCCCACGTGACACACCGCCGACCTCAGCACCGCTCCAACAGCCGCCATTACCAGGGGTACCACCCACAGCCCCACAGTGGGTGGAAGACGAAGTGCTGAAGAGTGTACCTGCATCGTTCAAGAAACAAGCTGGCCTGGTATTACAACGGATGAAACAGAATCCTAACATGACTTGAAATGATAAAGGCGAACTCCTGGTACAGAATCAGGTGACGGATTTAGTGAATGATCTGATGCGTCAACGCAGGTCGCACACGGATCCTCGAGGATGGGAGGTCTTCTCTCAAGGCTTGAAAGACATGCATGTACCACAGGAATTGGTGGGGAACCCCCACCGCTGGGCCTTTATGCAGTGAACCCAGCAATCGCCGAGTGGCCCACTACCTTCTTGGGAAGCCGACTGGGAACCGGAGTCACCCCCAAAACCCCACCACCACCACCACAACGGGCATCTTCTTTTCAGACCTTTAAAAAACCACCCTCGATCCAGACACCCCACATCTCCAGAGCCGTGACATGTAGCAAGTCAACGCGACGAACACGACGCCGAACACGACCGCCCAAGGCCTGGAACACCTATTAAAACCAACAGCAGCAGCAGGACAGCTCAGTCGCCATGTTTTACCTCGCCCTACCCAGTATCGCTGGATGTGTTTCCTGACAACACCGTGGCCAAGTACGTCACCCAGTTACCGCAACCGTTGCATTTACCTGGGCGCTGGGAATGTGGCCTCGTGGATATCCAATACCCTTACTCGTGGTACAACGTGCGAGCCAATGAAGTGTGGTACGAGGTGACCTACGAAGGCAAAAACACCCGACTCACCCTGCCCGAAGGCCAATACGATACCCCCAAGGAGTTCATGGGTGGGCTGTCAAGGCTGTTGCATTATAAGGCTCTACGGGAGGTCACGAATAGTTCAAAACCCGTCAAATCCTTTCCCTTCAAGAATTACGTGGACTTCGATTACAACGCACACAACGACAAGGCACAGCTTATCGTCACCGTCAAGGCGAGTGTCGTACTGAGTCCTATCCTACAGCAAATGCTGGGTTTCGATCTAAAGACGTTCGCTGGTCCCACCGCCCACCAAGGCGAGATCCCGATGGATATGAAGTCGGGTATGTACGGACTCTACGTCTACTCGGACGTGGTAGACAACCACATCGTGGGCGATATCAACACACCTCTGTTACGGGTGGTCCCCATTAAAAAGACGTATGGAGATCAAATCACCCACAGTTTCACCCACATGCTCTACTTGCCCGCACGATCACGGTGGATATAAGAGATGACACGGGACGACCGGTGGGAAAGTGGTGCTGACACTTCATTTTCGACAAGCACGTGCTCCCCACTTTGCATAATGAAAGTACCTTACGAGTGCGATGCACGCAGCTATATGGACTATTATGCCCAACAGGCCGGGGGTGGCTTTCCGGTCTTTAGCGGTGCACGCATGCAACGAGGACATGGACTGGGGAACATACTCGGCAGCATCGTCAAAACGTTCCTGCCCTTGGTGACGCGTGGGGTGAAAGCAATGGGCAAACAAGCGGTACGCAGTGGACTGCAAGTGGCCGGTGATGTCTTGGGGGGTACGGCACCCAAAGAAGCCTTGAAACGGCGGGCCAAAGAAGCGGGAGGGCATTTGGAGGCCAAAGCACAACGCACCGTAGGGAATAAAAGAGCTGCCCCACCGAGACCACGCACCAGTCAATGACCGACCCAGCGACGACGCACATCGAAGACCCAGCGACGACGCACATCGAAGACCCAGGATATCTTTTCTTAAACATGTTCTTGATCCACGCCGAGTCCTGCCCCTCCACCAACAGTGAATTTGATTTGTGGACCGTGCCGCCCACACAGATAAAGGATTATGGGTGGAGCATCTATAAGATTGTCATCCAAGAGGCAGTGCTGTATGTCCGAAAAGTGAAACCGAATCCAGCCGTTCAATTGGGACACATGAAAGCCTTGGAAACAAAACCAGCCCAGTACCCTATCCGACGTGTACAAACCAAAGTGTTCTCTGTGCCTGCTGGAAATATGGGCGCCAACAAAGAAAACCTGTTCCTGGGGGAACTACCCAAGCGATTGATCCTGGCCTGTGTGGAAAATACCAGTTTCAGCGGAGCCTACGTAGAGAATCCGTTTGACTTTCAACATTTCGGCATCAATTTTGTGGCCCTGCATGTGGATGGATAACAGGTGAATATTTTTCTCAGCGACAAACTCATCAGTGACTCCACCAACACGTACCCCTATCGAGCCTACATCGAGACACTGTTGTCGTATGGCCGAGAGGTCAAAAAGTCTCAGCTGACAACCAGTTTATTCTACCAGGACACACCCGAGCACATTGACACGGTGGACAATGTGGGATATAACAAACGGAAGGCTTTCACTGCGAACAGTGCCTCGGTGGATATGATGGGTCGACTGCACACAGACATGTTCATGCAAGACCGGTATCTCTTGAACAAGATCCCCATCAAAATCCGACTGATACGGGGGCCTCCGACCTTCGCCTTGATGGCCACTATTAAACGTAGAGGGGCATGTAGCGGACTATAAGATTGTCATCCAAGAGGCAGTGCTGTATGTCCGAAAAGTGAAACCGAATCCAGCCGTTCAATTGGGACACATGAAAGCCTTGGAAACAAAACCAGCCCAGTACCCTATCCGACGTGTACAAACCAAAGTGTTCTCTGTGCCTGCTGGAAATATGGGCGCCAACAAAGAAAACCTGTTCCTGGGGGAACTACCCAAGCGATTGATCCTGGCCTGTGTGGAAAATACCAGTTTCAGCGGAGCCTACCCAGAGAATCCGTTTGACTTTAAACATTTCGGCATCAATTTTGTGGCCCTGCATGTGGATGGACAACAGGTTCCAGCCACGGCCTTAACACCGAACTTTGGGCGCAGGAATTTCATTCGAGCCTATCAGAGCCTGTTTACAGCCACCGGTCAAATCAACCAGGACGAAGGGAATTTCATCAGTCGGGAGCACTACGCGAACGGATACACGTTGTTCTGTTTCGATCTGACCCCCACCTTAGAGAACGACCATCAGCTGGCCCTGGCCAAGCAAGGCAATTTACGGTTGGAAATCCACTTTGCACGAGCCCTGGCGACCACTGTCAATGTGATCTGCTACGCCGAGTTTGACAACATCATTCAAGTGGACAAGGCGCGCAACGTCCTGTGTGACTTCTCCACCTAACATGGATACAGACCAGATAACCACCGTGCTGGAGAATGACCCAGAGACACGTATGGTCTTTCAAGGGGTGTTCGCCCGAGATGTGTTCCCATTAGACCGTATGTATGCTGCTGCTTACGTTCTCAACACGGACCCGATGGATCGACCCGGTGAACATTGGGTAGCCGTGTACTTGACAGAACAGCAGGGCGAATACTTTGACCCGTACGGCCTGCCACCCCTCCATCCCGATTTAACAGACTTCATGGATCAAGGTACAGAGACGTGGTGTTGGAACAGTCAAACGTTGCAAAGCCTGACCAGTAGCGTGTGCGGACAATATTGCTTGTTTTACCTGTACCATCGATGCCGGGGAAGACCCTTATCTACCATCGTACAGATGTTTGACGAGTACCCCAAGGCCGAGGGCCGCGATGTACTCGTATATGACTGGGCCGCCCATCATTTCAATGTACAAGCCCCGTTCTGGGCTTAAGTTCTTTCAATGTTCAAGCCCCCTGTTCTGGGCTTCAGTTTACAAGCCTCCTGTTCTGGGCTTCAGTTCTTTCAATGTACAAGCCCCCCTGTTCTGGGCTTCAGTTCTTTCAATGTACAAGCCCCTTGTTCTGGGCTTCAGTTTTCACGTGGTTGTTCTCACGTTGTTGTTGTTACTGAATAAAAAACAAAATGAGATCTCACCAAAAAACCCTGTGTTGTGTGTTTTATTCATAATGCATAAATGCCCAATGTGGAGATTCAGTCAAACTGAAATCAGTGGTGTAGGATAGGGCCAAAATGTAACCCATCAATGTTAGAATGCAAGAGCACTATAGTAAAATAGAGAGCCAATGAAATCAGCCCACAGACCAAGTACGTGTTTTGGTCTAGGTTGGAGCGGGCATTTCATTGAGGTGCGTGTATACGGTGAGTGAAGAGACTCGTCCAACACGTATAGATTAAGTTTATTACTATAAGTTCTATGAACATAATGCATGAAACTGGTTTTGAACACCGTATTAGCCAATCAGTGGACCAGAATGGGGCCAAACTGTAACCCATCAAGGTTAGAATGCAAGAACACTATAGTAAAAATAGAGAGCCAATGAAATCAGCCCACAGACAAAGTACGTGTTTTGGTCTAGGTTTGGAGCGCGCAATTCATTGAGGTGCGTGTATACGGTGAGTGAAGAGACTCGTCCAACACGTATAGATTAAGTTTATGACTATAAGTTCTATGTATTCTCCGAACCGTGCCGAAAGGAAGACCGTTTGACCTGGAGGTGACCTTTGACCTTTTGACCCGCGCGCGCGCGCACTGCCGGTGATGACGCGCGCGCGCGCGCTCGCGCTGGGGGGGGGGGGGGCCGGGTTCAGCCGGGCCGGGGGCCGCGCCGGGAAAAATCCCGGAGGTTGAACATACGGACGTGTAAGGGGAAAAATTGGAACTCTTCTATGTTTGGAGGTAGTTTTAGTGAAAAACCCGGAAGTGACGTCACAACCCCACGTGACCTGCGCAGCAGAATGGATACGACACCCTAGTGTAACTCCCTCACCTAGGCTTCACATGGATACCTCACTCGATCCCATCGACCCACTAGTGGCTGGCCTAGATCCCAAAAACGTCTATTTCTATACTACGGCCAGACTGCGCATGCGCAGAATGCCGATATTTCAACCCTACACCCAGCCCATCAGATGCCCATTCACGAATGCTTCACTTTGATACCTCACTCGTCCCCATTGGACCATTAGTGGCTTCCCTAGCTCCAAAACGTCTAGCGGAACCCATACAGGGTCCAGTTTTCGACACTAGGTGACCACATCCCGACAAAATGGCCAGTTTTCGACACCGGATGTGCCGCCATCTTGAACATACGTGCCGCCATCTTGGATATGTCCCATAAAGCACCGGGTCAAAATACTCGCTTCTGATTGGACGAGAGCTCTGTGACGGATTTGAAATACTCGCTTCTGATTGGACGAGAGCTCCGCATTGCGTCTGCGCATGCGCAGAATGATATTCCTACCGCACACCCAACCCAGCAGATGCCCCTTCACGAATGCTTCACTTTGATACCTCACTCGACCCCATTGGACCATTAGGGGCTCCCCTACATCCCAAAACGACTATTTTCATACCCTTTGGCCACCGCGCATGCGCAGAATGCCGATATTTCAACCCCACACCCAGCCCATTAGATGCCCCTTTAGGAATGCTTCACTTTGATACCTCACTCGACCCCATTGGTCCATTATGGCTCCCCTAGCTCCCAATACGTCTATTTCCATACCCTTGGGCCACCGCGCATGCGCAGAATGCCGATAGTTCAACCCCACACCCAGCCCATCAGATTCCCCTTCACGAATGCTTCACTTTGATACCTCACTCGACCCCATTGGACCATTAGTAGCTCCCCTAGCTCCAAAACGTCTATTTAGGTATTGCCCGTATACATTAACATTGGAAGCCGCCATCTTGGTCCCACTCCCACATCAGCCGCCTCACTCGACCCCATCGGACCATTTTATCTAGGGACTACTTTTTCTCCGCGGAAGCTTTTTCCCGAGACCGAATCACCGCCAAAACCGCTGCCAGACCGCATCACCGCGGATGAATACATTCTGAATACATCCCCTCGGTGGCCTTCCACAGTTTCGTAGTAATGGCCCCTCTAATTTCATAATACGATAGACTGCCCTTGTTCTGTTACATCATAATTCTTCTTGTCTTCTTAATAGCTTATATCTGTAATGCCATCCTATTCAGCGTTATCAACGCTGCAAACGAGTACGTACAAATCGAGTGCTGGCTTCGTCTACACGCTGATCGGGATCATGGAGTAAAGTTTGTCCTGCCTCAGTTATGCCCCTTATCAGAATGATATAAATTTGGCAGTGTAAATTTTCTTTACAAGAGAACCCATTTACAGTCCATAAAGGATGGAATGGATGTATATTATTATGGTTTTGCGAATTATTTCTCAAGTTTCTGAAATATTTCCCATGTTTCCAGGAGAAAATTTAGTGCAAAATTACCAATAATTTGACTTGGTTACATCTCTTATTTGCATTTTCCCGCGTTTCTGCTATCATTGGAAAGCGGAAAAGCAACCACGGCCTTCATATTGCCGAATGGATGACCATTATTAAGAAGAAATAGGTTAATTTGGACTTTTGTTCTCGAAAATCCTGCTAGAATTGGCAAAATTGATCAAAACAAAGACGGTCGGATTTCCCAAAATAATATGTATAACTGGCAAGTGTTGTATACCGCCATACTCGCAAACACTCTGAGATTACGATACATGTGAATAATTAATTTCGTAAAAAACATCCTGCCCCTTAAGGTTGGCCTCCAGAGTTTCGTAGTAATGGCCCCTCTCTAATTTCATAATACGATAAACTGCCCTTGTTCTGCTACATCATAATTCTTCTTGTCTTCTTAATAGCTTATATCTATAATGCCATCCTATTCAGCATTATCAACGCTGCAAACGAGTACGTACAAATCGAGTGCTGGCTTCGTCTACACGCTGATCGGGATCATGGAGTAAAATTTGTCCTGTCCCAGTTATGCACCTTGGGTGTGCCTAAAAATCAGGACTCATTTACGGGAAGAAAATCTGACAAAAAACGGGCAGGTTGACACCCACTTTTGTTTGCCTTTTTAAGTTGAGACCGGACCAGGGAACGTGAGTAAGAAGTTTAATTGAAATCGCTCTTACAGATTTTTCTGGAAATTGAGCCGAATTTGACCATTTTTCAACATTTTTAAGGGGTTTTCTAGGAAAAATGAAGCAAGCATGGAGGAGAATGTTCGAGTTTAATTCTTCTATAACATAGCAGTGTCATATCTTAAAATAATAGTTTCATCATGCTCTTTCAGAAAATATATACATATAAGTGATTTGGGTTGAAGGTTTTACGACAACTGGTGGCCGAAGAACGGACCCATAGTCTATTCCATGCCGAATGGAAGAATCTCCGGAGTGCACCCCTCCAACAATTGGAAATCTCCTGTGCTGGAGGTAGCTTTTGGTCATTCTGGCGGAACTATAGTACACTTGACCTCTCCTCCTCAAATCCTCCTCAAATGACCTCTACATCCGGGTGAAAGTTAACCTTAAATGCCCTATATATACTACTAATGTTTACACAAACTTGAACTGAATCGCCTCAACAGTTTGCAGATAAAAATGAATGTGTACAGACCAATTGTCCAATTATATAAGTATATGAACGTAATTTAAAGATTATCCACTGGACTGTTATTATCCAATGGCCTCAAAATCATGCCGGGTGACAAACACAATCACGCGATCCCTAATGTTAATAAATCGCATCGGTAGAAATATGAAGAAAAATATGGCCGAAGAATGAAAGATTTCACGCACTGTGAGAATGGACCAGTCGTCACAACGAATCCAGTAGCAATGAAATATGATTTGAGCTCCGATTTATAAAGTGATGTTGATTGCATGACATTCATTATTGAGGGCAGTTCCTCTCTCGAGGTCCTGTCCTGTGTAAACGGATAGATGGATCTGTTGAGGTTGAGCAGCCTTCCCCTGATTCGATAATAGTGTATGCTTGAGTATAAAATGGTATGGTTGGCCATCCCTGCCACAATTCCTCATTTACCATGGTATAAAATGCCAAGCCTGCCATAATTCGTATTTACAGGCTGCCTGTAATTATTTTGTACCATGGTATAAAATGCCGAGCCTGCCATAATTCTTATTTACAGGATGCCTGTAAATCGCCAAGCCTGCCACAATTCGTATTTACAGGATACCTGTAAATAATATATGCCATGGTATGAAATGCCGAGCCTGCCATAATTCCTATTTACAGGATGCCTGTAAATCGCCAAGCCTGCCACAATTCGTATTTACAGGATACCTGTAAATAATATATACCATGGTATAAAATCGCCAAGCCTACCACAATTCCTATTTACAGGATGCCTGTAATTCATTTTAGCCGTAAGTCGTAAATCTACACCCTCTTATTATTTCCACCAATGATATACGCTTTTACAAATTTGGTGCCGGGCTTTACACAACCTCCAAACAGGGTCATCTTCCCTTCTGCCTGTCGATCGACCCTGCCCTCAGTCAATTTACATATAGCCATGTACCAAAACATCATTTCACAAAACCTGAATTTTACCAGCCAAAAACAGTCCACATACTAAATACGAGGATATATAATTTTGCAGATGTGAATGCGCGGGACCATTTAATTCCGACAAGGCAAGCATCGCTGATTTGTTTTCAAACAAACGACCGTTTTAATAGCCTTGATCATGGAGCCTACAAAAGAAGGGGGGGATAACATCTTATCAGTCTCATCTACCACCGTCTGTGTTTAATCCGCTTAGAACCCTGCTTAAAGAAATATCAAAGCAAGCAAGCTAGATAATGAGGTCTTAATCTGTTGACACTGCTACTTTTATTGCTCACTGTGATCCTGTCCCTGTGTGTTCAGGTCTGGGCACTGACAGCAATCATTCAATATACTTGATGTCTTATAAATCTGGTCCATTTTAAAACACTGGTTACAGTAATCTGGGCGGAGATAAACTACAACCAACCGTAAACCGACCAATCTTTAAATAATGGCTCTAGTTGGGAATCATGGTAGCCAGGAAATCAGGTTTGGAAAATGATGCCTTTTGGTGCAAAAAACATTGAAATCCGTCCACTACATCCGGATATATGGACGAATGAACATATATATTCAAGCTGAGTGAATTGTTCTCGTAAAATAAAATATTTTCCGGAGACTTTCGGATAATATGAATGGACACATTGATGACATTCGACATTCGATCAGGGTGCTCACACGAGCGAAAATCGCCTTTTTAACACATTTACATTATCATGATTTAACTCCCTAAAACATGCTCATAGGCCTACCACCGCGGAACATTGCGGAATTAGCCGGGAGTCCCTGAAAGCCTGGTCAGTCAGCCCACCATGCATGTGGTAATATAAGCGGTCATAAAATAATCAAGGGGCTTAGTCTAGCCCTCAGTCTAGTTTTATCACTGTCGGCGGCCAAATTCTGACCATTGATGTAACGGAGTGATCTCTCAATCTATATTAGGCTACATGCCTTGAGGTAGTTCAAATGTTGCTGTTGCAAAGCGATGAACAGTTATTTAAGTACAGATGTGCTGCACCTGATTAATCTGCATGGTTAATTCAAGTTGTTGCGATACCGAACAGTTCGGATAATCTCGCACTTTTAATCTCCGACAAAGGCTACATGGCGTGGTGAAGACTCACTGTGCGGAGACTGCCAGGGCGAATGGTGCGTAATTTACTGAGGGCAGGGTCGATCGACTGACAGGAGGGGAGATAGCCCTGTTTGGAGGTTGCGTAAAACCCGACACCAAATTTGTAAAAGCGCATATCATTGGTGGAAATGATAAGAAGGCGTAAATTTATGACTTACGGCTAAATTCGAATTACAGGCATCCTGTAAATACGAATTGTGGCAGGCTTGGCGATTTTATACCATGGTAGAAAATAATTACAGGCATCCTGTAAATACGAATTATGGCAGGCTTGGCATTTACAGGTATCCTGTAAATACGAATTGTGGCAGGCTTGGCGATTTTATACCATGGTACAAAATAATAATTTACAGGCATCCTGTAAATACGAATTATGACAGGCTTGGCATTTACAGGCACCCTGTAAATACGAATTATGGCAGGCTTGGCATTTTATACCATGGTATATATTATTTACAGGCATCCTGTAAATGACGAATTCTGGCAGGGATGGCCAACCATAAAATGGCGTGAGGTGCAGGAATGACACATATAAGTATGTGAGCTGTTGATTTCAATTCAATTTAAATCGCATGTTATGTCGGATCTAGCAATCACTAACACGCATGCTCAAACACAAGGGTCGTGTTATGATAACTTGAATTACTTTTATTGAATGGGAACTCTGTTTGAGAAATGACACAATCAAGGCCGTAAGCAAATAGCAATAATGAAAAAGGAAGGCGACTGTGTCAATTTTATCTATATCAGTCCGTCCTGTCTTTAATGTTTCGGAACGCATCAAGGATATGCGGCGTTAAAATAGATAAACTCCTTTATATGATGTGTATGTGACAGTAACAAGCAGCATATAATTAAGAATAATAAGACTGGAACAGAGCAGCAAAAAAATAGACATGCAACCCTAGTCAAGAGTCATGTTCATTTCATGTGATTCCGTCACGAACAGTTCGAAGTTAGACCATCTAGATTTTTTATGGATCCGTAAACAGATGTCATATTACTCCATGTTAGAATCACGAGACAAAGCAAACAATAGCCAAGTCTGGGGAAAACAATATGTCTAGACATGGGCCTTTTCATGTGCACAAAGACTCAGACAATAGCTTCCTACATGAAGTATCTACCCATATAGAATAGCAAACTAAACATAAAACTACATGGGTATGACCACGGAACTTCCGAGTACATGGTTTTGGATAAGAAAAAAGTCTTCCCAACGGTGACTCCGTCACGGTGGAATTCATGTAAATCTTGGAGAAACTCTGTGATTGGCCAGTATACAGAACACAGAAACTGGGGTGTGATCGCAGATCTACATGAGCGAGAAGTAAGATCATGGGGAGTGCTGTTTTTTGTAGATCTTGCAGGTTTTAATCAGATGGTCATTAATTTACCTCCTATTACACGCGCTTGCTAAAATACGTATAAACTATTGATTGTGTCACATGGGACGATCGCATAATGACAAACAAGGCAACTTCTCCTCAACACACAAAGTGGTGTCGTTTTTTTCAACGTTCAAGTTTCATCCTAAAAATACGATTTCGCTTACGGAACTGTTCCACTTTTGAAAAGTACCGTTGACGCGAGTAGAGGGTTGACAGCGCGCCAAAACACATCCGTTAAGTTCTTGGTAAGTTTTTGCTTTCTTTTTTCCGTGTTGTACAATGGAATATTCGTACAATGTATGCTTCTTATATGTTTGCGTACGATCTATAAATTACTGATTACCGTTAATACCTAACTAGCCAACGCTCATGTACAGAGGGGTTTCCTACTATCAGAATGTACCGGATCAGTGAGATGGAGAAAACCATCCATGAATTGATGTGATATCTGACGGTCGTAATTCATGAATTACGACCGTCAGATATCACATCAATTCATGGATGGTTTTCTCCATCTAACATGTTGCCCACTTTTCAAAGCGGGTAATTTAGGCTGAGTTAGTTAACCACACATGTTCCTGTCGTTATTAGTCACAAATTTAAGATAATCATTCCGCGAAATCTTTAACCAAATTGTAACATAATTCAACAAAAATTTAATTATCTCGGTTTTGTCATTCCTGAATAATTTTGCCTATGTTGTTGACCAGTCATTCTCGTTTTTTCACATTCAATCGATTATACTTGATTGCCGGGCACATGGCAACAGACATGACAGAATTCATGTGTTTGGGTCTGCTCTCAGAATTTTTTAGAACGGATAAAATTGAAAGTCGTAAAATAGGAAAAACTCCTCAAAACATCGACCAAATTGTATTTCCGTTACGCAATTTTGCCTAAACACATTTATCAATTAGAAACTTTACTTGACTGGAATCAGATATAATTTAGTCCAGCTGCTCATGATTCGAATAAAACGTCACCTGAATCGAGAAACATTCGGGTTTTGATGGAATATGTGAGGTAAAACGGGCTAACTTTAACACAACTATATCTCCAAGCTGATTTGGAGACCAGAACCACACTATGTCAACACTGGGTACCATTAAGAGTCCACACTGGATACATTTGGATGTGTTCTAATTATTAATGTGACAACCACAGATATTTATTGCATGTAAATTTGACGAAGAAGAACATGTGTGAATGTTACCCCATGGTGAATGCCCTGGTGTAACATTGACAAGCATCATCATAGTCATAGCCAACCAGCTGGGGTAACTTTGACATGTTGAGCTGGGGTAACTTTGACATGTTGAGCTGGGGTAACTTTGACATGTTGAGCTGGGGTAACTTTGACATGTTGAGCTGGGGTAACTTTGACATGTTGAGCTGGGGTAACTTCGACATGTTGAGCTGGAGTAACTTTGACCTCATCATGGGAATCAGTGGTGAATGTGGTGTCACAGTTACACCAAATACACAAAATTACTGAAGATAGAAAGAATTGGATAAAGCTACTATCATTCCATGAAATGGGGGTACCAAAGTGTGACATGCAAACCAATTTTGAAAAGATGTCAATTTCTGGCTGCACTAAGTCAGGGATAATATTGATCAACAGAGATTCGGAAAACATAAGAAAATGGATAATATTCCACAATTTGGGAGAAAAATAAAATAATGAAGTTGCGCGTGTAACGAGGACACCAAACTATATGCAAAATTCACCACATAACACGTTAATTTAAGTGTCAAATAGAATAAAAACATGATCAAATTATTAGAATATTTAATCCTATTCTTAGTCAGCATATTTAGTGGCATTGACTGCCTCAATCCAATCAAGTGGTGCATGTAACATGGACACCAAATATGGCTTTGTGTCCTTTTGCATACATCATGTGAAATCACCATACTACATGTACTAGGTCGCCATGAAACTCTAGAACATTTTATAAGACTGGTCTTAGTTTCACTTTCTTTCTTCTGGAATCAACATTTGTTTGTCACACATGTAACGAAGTTGCAAACGTAAATGTTCATTACGCGAAATAGCACAATACTTACCCGCTATTTCCACCAGCCATGTCACAAATATTGGGTTCCATTGCTGCACATTGTAATTCATGCCCAAAAAAAATATAAGTAAAATGCAAGCCGAGGGTGGTGCATGTAACCACATGAAAGAGGACACGAAAGTGAGACATAAAAGGTCAATTCCACGTCACTCGCATTACATTTTTGTACCATTTTGGTTATATTATACCCCATCTGCCTCCAACAAAGAAAGTATACTTCCACACATAATACATAAAGACAACTTTGGCCCTAGAGTATACATACAAATTTAAAGTGCTGTAATTGCATTTAAAACTTTTATTTAATTTCAATTTGCGTACTCGTCACTCGCGTTACAGCAAAAAGGACATGGAAATTTTAGCCATAACTTTATTCTTGAATTAAGCTCAAGCCTTTACACACAGATCTATGATAATTTAGTGGATCTGTTGGTACCCTGTAGACCTTTTGAAATAACAATGCACTTAGGAATCCACTAAGTTGTTCCAATGTGTAACAGCTTGCTCAAATAACATCAATGTCTCGTCACTCGCGTTACGTCACTTGCGTTACCTCTCAGTTGAGGATACCAAAGTTTGAATGTTAGTGAACATTAAACACCACGAAACCATAAAATTATGTTGTGCCATAAAAACAGATCTCAGATATAACTGAACAGAACTTTGTACACTGTATGATCATCTCAGAAAAGGACATGCATTTAACATGCTTAAGGAAGTTGTGGAAATGTGAAAGACGAGCAACTGTTTGAAGGAACTGGACCATCTAACTTTCTAACAATTTGTTCCCGGTGGTAATAAACAGAATCCCAAGGTGTAGGCTACTTCCAGGTATTGCCGGCTTCTGTACGGATCATCACGGATATGAAATATTCGTTCTCGACGATACTGAGTATTTCACCAGCATACACATCTTGGTCATACTTGACCAGACAGCAATCCTTCACATGGAGAGTATCAATATCCGAGTCATTAAATGACACCTGTGACGTCATATTTTTGTCCCAACCGCAGAATATTTGTCAAGAATCATCTCCCAGCCACTACATATTATTTTCATATTATAGTCAATTAATGCAGTGAAGAGACTCACTTGATGTTGCTTCCAGTGAGCATTTTGAATTTTTAATAGTGAGGAAGTAAAACAAATTGTTTTACGGGCCCGAGACATTGTAGATCACAACACTGCTAACATTTGAACATGAGACGCTACATTCCAAGACCTAAATGACTGGTCAGAGCATCAAACTCGAATTCCAGATGAGTCTGGAATGAAAAACACCTACCACGATGAATATCGTTTGATAAATAATTAAAAGTAATTTCAAAAGGTATTTTTGAAATCGAAAATACAAACCAGAGAATTATGCCAAATAAATAAAACATTTATATTTTCAAAAATAAATGTACATGTTGTCATTTTAACAGAAAATTTAAGCTATGAGAATAGAGTACTATTAGATTTTAAAAAATGCAAAACTGGAGAAAAGAAAACATAAAATGTAAATGTATTTATATTGAGAAAGCATAAGCTTGGAAAACTTCCAATAAAGTATAAAAGAGGAATGCAGATGCAATGTCACCCAGCTGTGATAGTAATACTGATATTATAAAGTGGTATAACTCCTAGTTAATTGAACTACAATGCAACTGCATATAAACTCACTAATATCGGTTGTCAACCATAAAATAACGAACCGATGAAGGAACTGCCAAAATTCTGAAATATGTCCCTTGGTCGAAATGAACTCTGCTAAAATGCTGGCCTATTAACCCTAGTGAATTTTCAGCTTTGTTTGCAAATACGTATGCTTAAATAATTCCATGGAATTTAGTTGAGTGAATCATCAGGACTCCAACACTCAAGTTCCAAATGCTATTTCGACTAAGAAATGGTGGACCACACAATTCAAAGTTGGATGTAATTTGAGATGTATTGATAACCAGAAAACAGACGAGAGGAAGCACATGCAGTGTGACCAGGATCACAAGAACTCTGAGTATTTTTCTTTGGCATTTATATACTCACATGTTTAAAGTATTTATATTTCTGTCACACCCTATCCAGCATGTCATGACTTAATAAAAATTGGAATTTGAAAATAGTAACTTCCACCAGATAGCGTCACTCGCGTTACACTCCGTCACTCGCGTTACATTGTCACTCGCGTTACTAGATTTGGCGCTACCGCTGGAACAAGTCACATGGTGTAGGAACTCAAAACTATGGTCATATGTTCATGACAAATGATAGAAGTAGCTCAATCAAACTTGAAGTTTTTTGTCTAATAAAAGAAAAAGTAGCATTTATCGTCACTGGCGTTACATAACTGTGACTTCATGCAAAATTTACAATGTGTGACAACATTTACAAATACCTGCTGATTTTTTTTATGATTTTTCAAGACACCATTAACCATTAATTTAAATAAAAAAAGAACTCCTTCATTCTGCAGCTAAACAATGGTAATAAAATCTAACAAATTTTGTGAGATTGAAAGCATATAAGAAAATTTTATCCTGGAACTACAAAACACCCCAGGTTGGAAAATTCGTTGGCGATCTTACTGAATTTTTAGATTTTATCTCTATACTGTATCACCATTATAAAACAATCTCATTGTGGCACATTCTCAAAATTTTATTTTTTGGCTTCATGTCTCAAGTAGCATGGGATTGACCAAAAGTATATTCCAACGGACAAATCGAAATCCTGTCATATTTGGATCGATAATAGGCAAGATTAGCCCAGCTCAAGAACAGTTTTGAATGACCACTGAATGACATTTTCTTGGTGACAGGTAAGAGGTAAGGTGAGTGACAGGTAAGAGGTAAGGTGAGGAACAAAAGAGGACACCAAGCGTTACACGCGCAACCTGAATTTTGAGGGTTTCATGCATCCAGAATCTGCATTTAAGGGTGACTGATATGAAATAAACTAAAATAAATTGAAAAACATGAACCAGATCGATACTTTTAAGTTGTTTTATTGGTCTGGCATTAAATAGGAATAAATGTTTTTAAAATCAGTGTAATATTTTAGAAAATTCATTGGCTTTAAGTTTGAGTGCTTAGTGGTGACCCCATTTCATGGATCAATGATTACTACTTCTAAAATAGTATATTTTTACTATAAATTCAGAACATTGCAGATCTTCACCATAGAAGTTTTTGTTTTAAACTTTTAACAGTTACACCAGTGCCAATTACATGTTAAGTGGCCAGCTTATGAAGAGTGTCACATGGCTGGCCATCTACCCCCAGATAACAGCATCTTATATATAAAGGTGAGATAACTGTCTATGAGCTGTAAAAATATGGTAATATTACTAAAACAAAAAGGTGCCAACGTTGTCCCACGGCCACTATAACACATACCCCGTGTTACCTTATGTAACCAACACGTATTTATAAGAAGTTTAATTCACTGTGATTCCATCACGCGGTATTCAGATGTCACACGATCATGTACAAAACAATTGCATCTCCCCTAGTTGTTCTCTCATCCTACAGTTTATAGGGATAGGGTTAGGAAAATGATATTCCAGAGCAAATGTTACGATGGACAAGTAATAACAGGCATTCCTGTCGCACAGGGGTTCAGAAGAACTGAAAACATGGTCCTTGTAATTCCGTCACATGTGCTGGAATTCATGTGATATACTTGACTTTCGTTCTGTATTATTCGCGTGCGATATAAAAAGGCATGCCAATGCTCCTTACCGGGTACAGTGTAGTTTCTGGAAAATAACTGTTTCTCCTCAAAACATGTCGCTATTTTATAAGCATGTCATGATCTTGAGGGACGGTATATGTGGTATTATACGATGAATAAACGTTTGCATTTCCATCTGGTATTATCAGTTGTTTGGTTTGTCAGTGACCCATTACAGAAATATATGGAGCCAGTAAATTTATATTGAGTTAGATTTTAGTGACTCTATATATTTCTGTATTGGGTCACGGACAGACCAGGTAACAAATTTATTCCGGTGAAGACCCTTTCTTAATATGCTGATGTACATAGGAAACATTTTGTGAGAAAGGATTTCTTGTGAACTTGTCACCTTGGCTCTATGTTGTTGTTGCTCATGAAGCAAAAAAAAAAACTGTATGTGAATTCACACATTTGTAATATTGATTGGCGTAAATAATCACTGATTACGATGAAATACGAGTTGTCCACTAAACGAATGCTATCGAGTTTAGAACTACAGCTGCTGAAGTTCACCTTTATAACAAATACTTGTTGTAACCATAGGAGACATGTGACAATGCTGCAGGCCTCTGATATATAGAGAAGGAATGAAACAGGAGTCCAGCAAAACGGCCGAATAACCAATAATAAGGCAATTTTGCCACCAAAAATTCACCCAAGTCTTCCTAATATATTAGTTAGTGCTCACGAACAGTTGTCCCGATCATATCCCGTTCTCATATTTATCTCATAAGGAAAGTGCTTATTATTGGTGCATGAGTAACATATTAGTTAGTGCTCACGAACAGTTGTCCCGATCATATCCCGTTCTCAGCTCGAGTTTTTATCGATCTTATCAAAGTCGTCCATTCGCCCTTTTTCCTGAGACAGGCGCCATTTTCAACTGCTCCGAGGGCGTGGTTTGACCTAGATCGTTCGCCAGAGGTCGCTACGTATTCGCTTGACCTTAAAGTTCTAGCCAATCAAACAATAACATAGACTTTCAGTCCTGTTGACATGTTGAATGACAGCGAAATCGACGATCACGTGCCATATTAGCGCCACGGTTTCTAGGTCAAACCACGTTGAAAATGGCGCCTGTCTCAGGAAAAAGGGCGAGTGGACGACTTTGAAAAGATCGATAAAAACTCGAGCTGAGAACGGGATATGATCGGAACAACTGTTCGTTAGCACTAACTAATATATTAGGAAGACTTGGGTGAATTTTTGGTGGCAAAATTGCTTTATTATTGGTTATTCGGCCGTTTTGCTGGACTCCTGTTTCATTCCTTCTCTCTTTCTCTATATATCAGAGGCCTGCAGCATTGTCACATGTCTCCTATGGTTGTAACTTTCAAAAAGAAGCCCGACGAGTGATCAACGCGAGACAGCCGACACGAATGTTTGCTACAGGAGCTACTGTAAAGGGGGATAACCTAGTTACTAACCCCAAATTACAATCGACAGCACTTGGTGGATCGAAAAATATCGGGTGACTGTCTGACCGTGATCACAGTTCCAGGCCACGGATTGGTATCAGAGATTTGATATGGTGAGGAAACATATTGCGTTTGAGACACAAAGGGCAAGCTAGGTCACTGTGATTGAAAAATTAGTAAATCATTGAAAATTGTCCTGTTTATAGTATAAGTACATGTAGAGTTCAGAGATGTGGATTGTGTTGACAAAGAAGCAGCCTATAATAATTTATACCCCTCAGTCAAATTGAGTTACAAATATGAGTTGTCTGTCCATCTACCTTGCATTTTATCAGAAAACCATTCAAAGGATTAGTCGAGCAAGTACATATATATGCAAATACAATAGGTCTGAAGCCTATTGAAGATGACTGACCATGATCTGTTTTGTCAAGGTCAGATTCTAGTATTGGTTATATCTTTCGAGGGGTAACATATAGACTTTCCGATTTCATACTATACATGCAACTATATAACGTCATGCTTTATATAAATAAACATATTTGACGACGGCAATGTATAAAGTGATACTTCTAGAATATGCTATGCTATTTTGTTTGGCGGTAAACCGTTTATTTCTCGATTCACCCAAAGTCCGTTTCACACCTTGATGTAGATTTATATAAAGCATGGGGTTATATATATAGACCCTATATTTCGACACTTCACCCTAATTCCCCCCCAAATCTTTTGTTTTGCAGGCCTATGGCCTGGACCCCACTGCTTCCAGCTCAGGGCAGTCACTGAAGTTGAACAATTATCTCCAAAACAGAAGGCGTTCATGTGTTTTTGTCTGCAGTTCAGATCCCAGACATTCTGCTTTGTCCTGTTTAAATAATATATTTCAACAAAAACTATGTGTATGTATTATTTTCCTCAAGAAATGCAGTTATATTCCAAATAAAAATCAGTAAACTCACCGACACGTTCGTAATTTGCAAAATGATACTGCCAATGGCAATCGTCGGATGTTTCGATTAACAACAACAACCACGTAAAAAAAAAAACGCACAATCCTACGTAATTTCCGAAGATTGTGAGCATATATTTCTTTGATTACACAGTGGCGTCGGAACACTTTCAAGTTCGGAGGGGAGGGGGCTCTGGGGCTCAACTTTATGGCCATGTTAGATGCTGGACTGGTGCTTTCTTAGATTGGACTTATAACATTGTGGTATCAAAAAGTGGGGGGGGGGGCCGTAGCCCCCCCCCCCTCGGCTCCCCCCGTTTCCGCGGCGCCTGTTACAATGCCCAGAAATAAACGATGAATACTCATTTTATTCGTGGACATTTGCCAAAATAAACGCAGCTTGAGATGAGAGACTTCCCTAAATTGTGAAGAGTTTGAGGGATTTTTTTCCGTCATATTTGAAGGCGTGTATCTCGGCTTTCCAGCGGTTGTTTTTCTTGATCTAGGTGACATTGAAAATGTGATTCCCTGGGCTTACCCAATCTCGTCATAGTTACAATGGATGGCTAATATTACGAAAGCTACGATTGGATATAAATATCTTTCATCTGACGAATCTGTCGTATGCGCCAATGAACCACGTCGACACTGCAACGCTTAGGTTGGTTGTTGTTTGTTGCGTGACTAAAACGAAGGCACGCGGTTGATCAATTCGACCATTACAGTTCGTTTCAAGCATGGCGCGAGATGAAAATGGCTAATATTTACTGACACATGTGTTGGAAAAAGGTGAAAATAAAGTTTACGCAGTGGATCTGATGGATTTCGCCTTCATGGAACGATTAGATAGTCTCTTGGATACATTATACTTCAGTAATAGAGAGATTTGAACGGGATTACTGAGTGAATTTACATTCTGCAGCAACATTTACTGACAGTAAAATTGTGATATTTTAGTAGTTCCGCGTTTTCCCCATTATGTGACATTATTTTTGGCGCGCAATAGGCCAGTTCAAGACATCATTCCCATTATTTGTTCGTTTCACCCTCGATCTTGTTTTATTTGTTTGTCAAAATGAAAACATTCTTTGGTAATCCGAATGTTGAAGGTTTAGGCTTTTCAAAAATATATGAATTTGGGTAAGTTTCACTCGAGGTGCTCGCGTAAAATTTTACATTGCAGACGGAGTGGGGTTTTATTTGATGATAAAGCAGCGATGTCACCTTTTGGCGTCATTGGGTTTGGGGAGGCTCTAAGAAATTACGCCAAAAATCGTCAACGGGGTTGAGACTGAATTATTTTGTCGCCTTTTGGTGTCATTGGTACCGAATGTAGTGTTTCGAATATTTTCTTGGTACTGTCTGAATAATTTAAATGCCTCTTTCACATTTATCTTCGCAGGATTGTCAGAGAAGGTTTTCACAGAACATGCAGAACATGACGTATTTACAGATATTCACTGAGTGAGAATGAACCATTAACAGATATTCACAGAGAGAACGGACCAGTTACAGATATTCACTGAGTGAGAATGAACCATTTACATGTATTTACAGAATGAGAATGAACCATTTACAGATATTTACTGAGTGAGAATGAAACATTAAAATATTTACAGATATTCACAGAGAGAATGTACATTGTACCATTTACAGATATTCAGAGAGTGAGAATGAACCATTTACAGATATTTTCAGAAAGAGAAAGAACCACTTACAGATTTTCACTGAGTGAGAATGAACCATTTAGATATTCACAGAGAGAGAACTTTGTAAGGATGTTCCCAGAATTAGAACTAAGTACAGATGTTCAGAGATTGAATAGAACCATTTAGAGATATTCACAGAAGAAGAATTATTTATAGATATCCACAGTGTGAGAATAATCAATGTCGATATGTTCAGAAAGATAACTATTTGAAGTTGTTCAGTTTAAGGAGTGAATATCATCATTTGAGATGTTCGCAGAGTGAGATGAACTATTTATGGAGGAGGATAACTCTTTCTAGATGTTCACAGTGATAGAAGAACCATTTGTAGAAGTTCACGGAGCGGGAACGACCATTCCAGATGTTCATGGAGCAGGGGGAAACAGATGTTAAGAGAGTGAGAAATAATTACATATGTTCAGAAAGTGAGACTATCTACAGATGTTCAGTGAGTGGGAACATTTACAGATGTTCAGAGAGTGAGAAATTATTACAGATATTCAGTGAGTGAGAACTATCTACAGTTGTTAGTGAGTGGGAACCATTTACAGATGTTCATATGTCCTTAGAGTGAGAAGAACCATTTGTAGATGTTCACAGAGCGGGAACAAACTGTTTTTCTTCAGATGTTCACAAAGCAGAAAAAAAAACATTTACCAATGTTCGGACAGTGGGAACTATATGCAGATGTCTGGGTGGTGGGAACTATATACAGATGTCTGGAGGGTGAGAACTATTTACAGATGTCCAGAGAGTGAGAATAAACCAGAGTAGAACCATTTAGAGATGCTGTCAGAGCGGCAGGAACAATTCACAGATGTTCAGGTCTTCTCTGCGCGTAATTCCTATTCAAGTCGCACGTGTCTATAGCCTAATTTGTGTCATGTGAGGTAAATTGTTGAGAAAGCAGTTGAGAGCCAAGACTGGAGAGAAACCATTCGCGTGTACATTGTGTGGATACAGATTCAGTTGATTTGATTAGATTTGATATTTTATTTCACCAGAGCATAATAGGGCATAATTTACGACTATACATGATAGGCGGGATGAAAACCCCATGGGGCTTGTTTTATCCGAAAATGATATAAAATTATATTCATCTATAATACCGGTGCAAAGTGGCAAATAAACATTAATTCAGTTGATAGGGTAATTTGACTAAAGACATAAGAACATATACTGGACCCATACTTACGGGCTCAGATTCACCCGTAAGAGTGGTTTGCCTTTGCAAATATGAGAACCCATACTGGAGAGAAACCATTCACGTGTACATTGTGTGAATACAGATTCAGCATAAAACTAATCTATCTATGGACATAAGAATCATACTAGAGAGGAACCATTCAAGTGTGGATACCGTTGTGCTGTGGTGTATTCTGCACATGAAAACTCATACCGGAGAGAAACCATTCAAGTGTACATTGTGTGGTCACAAATTCATCGACACGAATATGTTGACTGCACACCTAAAAATTCACACTGAAGAGAAACCATTCAAGTGTACAATGTGTGAATATCGATGTATTAAGAAGAGTAGATTGACTGTGCACTCAAAAACTCACACTAGAGAAAAACCATTCAAGTGTACATTGTGTGAATACCGGTGTGCTACGAAGAGTAATTTGACTTCACACATGAGAACTCATACCGGAGAGAAACCATTCAAGTGTACATTGTGTGGTCACAAATTTGGCGGCACGAATCATTTGCGTGAACACCTAAAAATTCACACTGGAGAGAAACCATTCAAGTGTACAATGTGTGAATATCGATGTATTCAGAAGAGTAGTTTGACTGTGCACACAAAAACTCACACTAGAGAAAAACCATTCAAGTGTACATTGTGTGAATACCGGTGTATTAGGAAGAGTAGTTTGACTGTGCACACTAGAACTCACACTAGAGAAAAACCATTCAAGTGTACATTGTGTGAATATCGATGTACTTCAAAGAGTTGTTTGACTATGCACTCGAGGACCCATACTGGAGAGAAACCATTCAAGTGTGCATTGTGTGAGCAAAGATTCACCCGAAAGGGCGATCTGATGAGACACCTGAGAAGACATACTGGAGAGAAACCATTCAAGTGTACATTGTGTGGTCACAAATTCAGCGGCACGAATCATTTGAGTGAACACCTAAAAATTCACACTGGAGAGAAACCATTCAAGTGTACAATGTGTGAATATCGGTGTATACAGAAGAGTAGTTTGACTGTGCACACAAGAACTCACACTGGAGAAAAACCATTCAAGTGTACAATGTGTGAATATCGGTGTATTCAGAAGAGTAGTTTGACTGTGCACACTAGAACTCACACTAGAGAAAAACCATTCAAGTGTACATTGTGTGAATATCGATGTACTTCAAAGAGTAGTTTGACTATGCACTCGAGGACCCATACTGGAGAAAAACTGTTCAAGTGCACTTCGTGTAGTCGCAGGTTCAGCCAAAAGATCAATCTGATGACACACATGAGAAGTCATGCTAGACAGAAACCATTCAAGTGTACAATGTGTGAATATCGGTGTATTCAGAAGAGTAACTTGACTGTGCACACAAGAACTCACACTGGAGAAAAACCGTTCAAGTGTACATTTTGTGGTCACAGATTCACCCAAAAGAGCAATCTGATAACACACATGAGAACTCATACTGGTGAGAAACTATTCAAGTGTTCAATGTGTGGTTACACTTGTGTAAATCTGAAAAGCCTGGCATCTCATCTGAAGAGCCACAATAATGAGAAATCCGTAGTGACTGAGTACAGCCTGCCTGCACATAAGATAACTCACAATGTAGAAAAAGCTTTCAACTGTTCTATATGTGCATACATGTGCACAACAGAGGAAAGTCTGTCTGCACATTTGAAAGCTCATAACGTAGAGAACGTTTTTAACTGTTCTGTGAGTCAGTACAATAGGAGTGCAGGACAAGAACAGGAGAACAGTCTGTTTGCACATATGAAATGTCACAACGTTGAAAACACCGTTAAGTGTCTATTGTGCAGTTATAGGTGTGTAGACCTGGCTCGTATGTATACACATGCGAGAATTCACATGGCCGAGAAGCCTTTCAGGTGTTCAGTTAGATTGATAAAACCATTTCGATGCTCAGTATGTGGATACAAGTTTGCACAAAAGCGATGTTTGGGTATGCACATGAGAACTCATACTGGAGAGAAGCCTTTCAAGTGTTCATTGTGCGAGTACAGGTGTGCACAGCTTGGAAGTTTGATTGAGCATCGGAGAAGTCACTCTGTTGGGTCGGTCATCTCGGTGAGAAACAGTTAAAATGGTCAGTCATCCTGGGGATAAACAGTTTAAATGGTTGGTTGTCCAGGTTAGAAAGTTGTTTGTAAAATGTCGATCAGCCTGAACAAACATGTGAAAAACACTTCAATTGGTCGGTCGCACTTTTGAGGTACAGTTTAAATGGTCGGTCATCCTGCTGAGAAACAGCGTTAATGGACGGTCATTCTGGAGAAACATGTCAGAAATATTTCAAACTGGTGAGAAACAGCGTAAATGGTCACTCATGTATCATGGAGAAACACGGTAGAAATACTTCAGATGGTCCGTCATACTGGTGTGAAACGCGTAAATTTCTCTGTCATACTGGTGAGAAACGGCGTAAATGGTCACTCCTGTAGAACGGAGAAACACGGGAGAAATACTTCAGATGATCAGTCATACTGGTGAGAAACGCGTAAATTTCTCTGTCATACTGGGAAGCAAATACTTCAAATGGTCGATCATGCTAGGGGTAGAGACGTCCAAATGGTCGATGACACTGTTGAGGAACACGCCAAATGGTCAGTCATCATGGTAACAGCTGTTCAATTGGTCGATCATCCTGGTGAGAAACACTTAAAATGGCCGGTTCTCTCTGAGAGAAACATTTCAAATGGTCGGTCATACTGATGAGAGACAGTTTAAAATGTCGGCCATCCTGCTGGGAATAATTCAAATGGTCGGTCATCCTGGAGAAACATTTCAAATGGTCGGTCATGCTGGGGACAACACTCACAATAGTTCAAATGTTTGGTTGTATTGGTGAAGAATATGTCATATAGTCGGTTATAGTGGTGAGAAACAGTTCAAATGGTCGATCATACTGATGACAACACTTGCAATAGTCCAAATGGTTGGTTGTACTGATGAAGAATGTCATATGGTCGGTTATAGTGGTGAGAAACAGTTCAAATGGTCGATCATACTGATCAATGACAACACTTGCAATAGTCCAAATGGTTGGTTGCACTGATGAAGAATGTCATATGGTCGGTTATAGTGGTGAGAAACAGTTCAAATGGTCGGTCATTTTGGTGACAACACTTACAATAGTTCAAATGACTGGTTGTACTGGTGAAGAATGTCATATAGTCGGTTATAGTGGTGAGAAACAGTTCAAATGGTCGATCATACTGGTGACAACACTTGCAATAGTTCAAATGGTTGGTTGGACTGGTGAAGAATATGTCATATGGTCGGTTATAGTGGCGAGAAACAGTTCAAATGGTCGATCATCCGTGTGAGAAACAGTTCACAGGTTCGACCATCTGGGTGAAAAACAGTTCACAAGGTCGACCATCTGGGTGAGAAACAGTTCACAGGGTCGATCATCCGGGTGAGAAACAGTTCACAGGGTCGACCATCCAGGTGAAAAACAGTTCACAGGGTCGACCTTCCGGATGAGAAACAGTTCACACGGTCGACCATCCGAGTGAGAAACAGTTCACAGAGTCGACCATCCGGGTGATAAACAGTTCACAGAGGCAACCATCCGGTTGAGAAACAGTTCACAGGGTCGACCATCTGGGTGAGAAACAGTTCACTGGCTGGACCATCCCGGTGAGAAACAGTTCACAGGGTCGATCATCCGAGTGAGATGAAATATTAATTTTTGTTCAAATTTTGAGGGTTTTATCTATCTGCCAATGATAATGTACATACATGTACACGTGTACATGGAAAGTTTGCTGGAGCTGTCGACTTTCATTCTATGAGTTTGACACTTACTACACAAGTTCAATGTGATTCGAGGATGAGCATGTACTATTTAAGAAATATGACATTAAATATGAATTGTTGTCCTAATTACCGCAGTTTAGACTTTTTACGTTTCCATTGATACAGTTTTTGTTGGGCAAAACGTTACATGTAGATCTGTACATGGAAAGTTTGCTGAACCTTTCGTGGGATGATTATAAAACTGTTTCCTGTTTTCCTATGTCAGACCTATCCAGCATTAATCCCACACGGGACTGACCTATCCAGCAGTAATCCCAATTTTGTATATGGCACTGCCCCATCCAGCAGTAATGCCACAAGGGACTGACCTGTCAAGCAGTAATCCCATATGGGACTCAACTATCCAGATGTAATCCCAGACCGGTCTGGCCTATCCAGCCATAATCCTACATGGAACTGACCTTTCCCGCTGTAATCCCACATAGGGTTAGCATATCCAGCAGTAATCCCACACAGGACTGGCCTCCCCAGCAATAATGCCACACTGGATTGCCGTATGCAGCAGTAATCCCACACGTGACTGCCTATGCAGCAGTAATCCGACTTGGGACTGGACTATCCAGCAGTAATCCAACATGGGACTGGTCTATCCAGCAGTAATAACACACGGGACTGGCTCATCCAGCAGTAATCCTACACAGGACTGGCCTATCCCTCTGGAATCTCGCATGGGACTGACCTATCCAGCAGTAATCTCACACTGGACTGCCCTATGCAGCAGTACTCCCACGGCACTGACCTATCCATCCTACACGGGATTGACCTATCTGGCAGTAATCCCACATGGGACTGATGTTATAGTGTGTACCTGATAATCTATTCCAGACATCGTTGTCTGTACCGAATCATCTATTCCAGAGATTGTTTGCTCTACATGTATGCTTTCAATACCGTACTGCTGCAGCTTCGGCGGATGACCCCGCAAGGCGAGATGTTGTGGTTCTTAGACGGCTTGTTAATAATTAATATGTGTGTTATAAAGGCAACCTTTATTCTTCAAGAACTGGTCAGTACTAGGGATAACCAGAGTACGAGATATGTAGGAATAATGAGTTATTAGATTTGATCCTATAATGCAAATATAATTGGCCCACCTCCTCACGGAATTTTCGAATACGTGGTGAAAATACACGCAATCCGAGAAAGTTAGTGCAGAATTACCAAGTATCTTTTTTTTTACCGCCAATAAAGGACTTTTCTTTTCTGGCAAAAAAGTTACTGGATGTCCAACAAATAACTTCATATCACTACTCACTGCTCGGCGAGCCAACAAGGTTGTACCATGTTGTGTGCCTCACTGCTCGGCGAGCCAACAAGGTTGTACCATGTTGTGTGCCTCACTGCTCGGCGGGCCAACAAGGTTGTACCATGTTGTGTGCCTTTTTGGAAAAGTATTGCAATCATGAGGTCGAATTTGTTGAACATTTTGTTTGTACATTGTAAAGAAGTGAGGGGTTTGTGGGTAGAAAGTGGCAAAAAATGTATTGGTATATATACAATGTAAAATTAATCGATGTATTATTTGGCATTCAATCTGAAGATCACGACAGGTTGGGTGCAATCCAAGTTCCAGATATTAATCATATAATTATGATTGCCTGACTGTTATCAGTAAATAAATGTATGGGGAGCATTGCAATTTAATATTTTATTTCAATACAGTGTAATGTCCCGATGTGAACCATGAAAAACTACTCCACAGCCGCATATTGAAACAAACTTTTGGTGGATCATGTATATATGGAAATTATCATAATATAATCTGGTTATTTGAACGCGAAAATGAGAAATATTTTCGAAAACTCTAGCGGAACCGAATATTTTATTGTATTTGCGTTTATTTTGAAATTGTATACTAGAGCAGGTTAGTCCTATCTTTTATACCAGTTGACATCTGCTGACAATGTCGTGGTAATTATGTAACAGATTTGTTATTTTGTAGGGATGCAATCATGACAATAGTAACGTCCTCGAATACATTTTTAGTAGAGAAATGAGAACAAAGTTCCTTTTTAATTGCAAATGTAACAAAAAGTATCGTCCTGAAACATATTTATCATTAGTAACCGGAAGTATATTTTTCTTGAATCAATTACATTTTCACGGGGCGATGTAGGCCCTTAGGGACTAATGGTCCTGTATTGTAGTCAGAAAAAAATTGAGCAACGGCTCTGTCTTGCTAATACAGCAAAAGATAGAGTTCTTACACGACAAGAAAGAGGTCTGAAACTTCCTTCTTTAGATTGTCCAGGTTTCTGTGTTTTTAATGTTCGTGTATAGTTGCAGGTCTGATATGTTTAAGTTACATTTCCATTTGTCTAATTTTATGCGTGTTTTCGTTCATTTTCCAGTGGCACTACTTTCGTGCTCAAAATATGTCGTCTGCTAAACCACAGATTTTGAGAGGCGCATGTTGAGTGATTTTGTGGGACTAACTCATTCTCATTAAAGGCGTGTTTGGGCAGTAATTTAGTATTAAATAATACCAGTATAAGTGTAATTCATTGTAGAAAACAATGGGATATTTCACTTTGCCTGTATTCATTTACATTTTCATGAAATATGTGTGTTGAGTTACAGTTTGGAATTTTCGCCATTTAAGCTTACCCCTCAAGACCCTCTGCATTAATTTTTTATGGTAAGTTTCTAAAATCCAGTGGTGGTCAAACCATTTATGTAATAATTTCCCTGTATTCAGAAATGTTTTCTTTTCATTCTACTTCTGAAATATTCATGGAATGTTGCAAGCATTTCCCCCTGATCTACAGAAAGAGCTCTGCATATCACAGAATGCGGTGTTTGAAATTGTAAGGTGACAGGGGAGATAACCAAATAGAGCTGTAATATACTAGCAGTGTGCTGGCATGTAAGTAGTAGGTAAAGGCTAAATCGACGTAACTTTCCCCCCGGATGTAACTATGACGTCACAACTTCCCATGGTGGCGCCATCTGCATATTTTGACGCATGGGGGGCAACTCGATCTGCCAGAGTTTGGCTGCCATCTTGAATTTTTGAGGCGGTGTGGGCGGCCATCTTGAATTGTGTGGAAAAGGGGATGTATTCCTCCGCGGTGATGCGGTCTGGCCGCGGTTTTGGCGGTGATTCGGTCTCGGGGGAAAAAGCTCCCGCGGAGAAAAAGTAGTCCCTAGATAAAATGGTCCGATGGGGTCGAGTGAGGTATCAAAGTGAAGCTTATGTGAAGGGGCATCTGATGGGCTGGGTGTGGGGTTGAAATATCGGCTTTCTGCGCATGCGCGGTGGCCGAAGCGTATGCAAATAGCCGTGTTGGAGCTAGGGGAGCCCCTAATGGTCCGATGGGGTCGAGTGAGGTATCAAAGTGAAGCTTATGGGAAGGGGCATCTGATGGGCTGGGTGTGGGGTTGAAATATCGGCCTTCTGCGCATGCGCGGTGGCAGAAGGGTATGAAAATAGACGTGTTGGAGCTAGGGGAGCTACTAATGGTCCAATGGGGTCGAGTGAGGTATCAATGTGAAGCATTCATGAAGGGGCATCTAATGGACTGGGTGTGAGGTTGAAATATCGGCATTCTGCGCATGCGCGGTGGCCCAAGGGTATGAAAATAGCCGTGTTGGAGCTAGGGGAGCCCCTAATGGTCCATTGGGGTCGAGTGAGGTATCAAAGTGAAGCCTAGGTGAAGGGGTATTTTATGGCTGGGTGGGTGCATGTAAAATTTTTCCTGAAAAAAAACAAACGGAAAACGGACTTTATCGAAAAACCTGGGAAAATGCCTATATGGGGTATGGGGGGTATATAGGTCGCCGGGCTTAACGGGGCTCGCCTGTCAATAGAGTTATCTCCCCTAGTTCCTGGGTGGGTGTATGTAAAAATTTTCCTGAAAAAATACGGAACACGGACTTTATTCTAAATTACGTGAAAATGCCTATATGGGGTATGGGAGGTATAGGACCATCCTGGGAAACCTACTTCTCCACATTTGCGGTATAGGTTGTGGGGTCTCGTTTTCTTAGTCTCGTCAAGACAAACATGATAGGAAGTGTCCCCGTGCGAATCGGTGAAATTTTTGAAAAAAGTCACCGAACCCCATATAGTCTCATACTGAGGGTATAGGATCAATGTTTGTCCCCCTGGGAAACGTACTTCTATACATTTGCGGTAGGGTTGTGGAGTCTCGTTTTACTCGTCTCGTCATTTAGAACATGATAGGAAGTGTCCCCGTGCGAATCGGTGAAATTTTTTTAAAAAGTCACCGAGCCCCATATAGTCCCATACTGGGGTATAGGTTCAATGTTTATCCCCCTGGAAAACGTACTTCTATACATTTGCGGTAGGGTTGTGGGGTCTCGTTTGACTCGTCTCGTCATTTAGAACACGATAGGAAGTGTTGCGGAGCGAGTCGGTGAAATTTTTGAAAAAAGTCACCGAGGCCTGGGTAGGCCCATAGGCCTATACTGCATGGCTATGGGTGTATAGGGCCATACGGGGTGGACATGTTGGAGTCTAGGTGAGTCCCTAATGGTCCAATGGGGTCGAGTGAGGTCCTATTTTGAAGCTCTCGTGGAGGAGCACTTGACTCCACTAATGGTTCGTCCGTGTTCAATAGTCTGCGCATGCGCAGACTGGCCCGTAGTATAGAAAGTAGGCATTTTGGGGGTATGTGTGTGTGTTTGGGTTAGAGATGGGCTATTCACGGTTCGAATGGGTCATGTGAGGTATCCATGTGAAGCTTGTGTGGGGTAGAGTCAAGTGTTGTGTTTTTGAATGCATGTCGCGTTAATCTGCGCATGCGCCAGTTAGTTAATAGAAAATAGAAGTGGCCATTTTGGGGCCGTGAAGGAAGGTATTTGGGATCGAGATGGGCTATTCACGGTTCGAATGCGTCCTGGAAGGTGTCATCTTGTAGTTCTCGGGGTGTACATTCCGATTTGGGGGATGTTCGCGTCATCTGTGACGTCATCGGTGACGGCATCGGTACGAGTAGTAGCGAAAGTGGCCATTTTCGGGCAGTACATGAAGGTATTTGGGGTCGAGATGGGCTATTCACGGTTCGAATGCGTCCTGGAAGGTGTCATCTTGTAGTTCTCGTTGTGTACATTCCGATTTGAGGGATGTCCGCGTCATCGGTGACGTCATCGGTACGAGTAGTAGCGAAAGCGGACATTTTCGGGCAGTACATGAAGGTATTTGGGATCGAGATGGGCTATTCACGGTTCGAATGCGTCCTCGAAGGTGTCATCTTGTAGTTCTCGGGGTGTACATTCCGATTTGAGGGATGTTCGCGTCATCTGTGACGTCATCGGTACGAGTAGTAGCGAAAGTGGCCATTTTCGGACAGTACATGAAGGTATTTGGGGTCGAGATGGTGCGGTAGGAATATCATTCTGCGCATGCGCAGACGCAATGCGGAGCTCTCGTCCAATCAGAAGCGAGTATTTCAAATCAGTCACAGAGCTCTCAGCCAATCAGAAGCGAGTATTTTGACCCGGTGCATTATGGGCCATATCCAAGATGGCGGCACGTATGTTCAAGATGGCGGCACATCCGGTGTCGAAAACTGGCCATTCCGTCAGGATGTGGTCACCTAGTGTCGAAAACTGGTCCTTGTATGGGTCCTGCTAGACGTTTTGACGCCATGATATAGACCGGAGAGAGAGAGAAAACAACAACAACAAGGATGACACATGAGGGAACAACAACAACAACAAGTTGTTTTTTTCATATAGTTTATTTTCCCCTCCATCATAACATGCCCACGCTGGGGGAGCCGCGTTGGGTATGTTTACAATTCAAGAAAGACTCTTGTCCAATCAGAGACCGCCATTTGCATCTGTCCTATTCGTTCCTGTCCGTTAGATGTATTCTTGTCCAATCAGAAGTCGCCATTTCAGCGAGTTCCTTCTTCGGTCATGTTCATTCTGAACCGTTTATTCTAATCATCGTCGGCCAGGCCTGGATATTCTTCGGGCAGCATGTCCTGAAACAGTTGTATGCGCATTCTGATCGCATTTTCCAGGGCCTCGGTGGGTGGTAAACCCATATCCTCTTCCAAGTGACGCTTGGTCTTCATGATGGACCTGTGCGTGGGGTCCCCTTTCATTTCAAGCGGTAGTAAGGCATACTGTTCATAGATCGCCATGGCTGTTTTCCTGATGCGGGGGCGCATTTGGGTGTACGTCTGTTGTAAATTATCCTCTCCGGCGTCCTCGATCGCTTCAGCGTAAGTATTGATAGCTGCTGTCACAATACGATCCCAGAAGGTAGGTTCTGCCTCACTTTCCTGGGATGAAGGCTGATTCTCTGAGGTCAAGCTCGCCATATCAGTAGATAGACTGTCAGCCATCTTGGATTCGGTATCAGTCGATGCACTCTCATCAATCTCTGTATCAGTATCTGCCTCAACGGGCTCCTCGGCGTCTTCAGTCCCATGTATATTTTCTGGTGTCGCATCATATCGTAATGTCTGGTGAACGTGCGTTCACACTCAGAACAAGTATAAGCCATGTTGACGGTTGAACGTCGACTGTGCGTGTTTTGGGAATACGCTCGCTTTTATAGACAGTAACGGTCATCAACGCTTGGCTCAACGCTTCAACGCCCTGGTGAATTAGCTCAGAAGCTCTGATTTCATGGAATTGACATCAATTCATCGAAATGCAGTGACGCCCGTCAACGCCCGTCGTTACGCCTTAACGCTCGTCTCAACGCTTTAACACACTTTCTTAATGCTTTAACGTTGTTTAATGATGCGTTCGGACAAATGTTTCTTTTGTGCTATTGCTCTGACATACGCCGCTTTTCAGTTCATGCCCGAGGTTTTCAACATCGACGCTGTTCTTTCAATTTCCATATGGACTGGGTCCTTATCCAACAATTTCATATGGGTCAGTAAGTCGACATACTGCTGACGTAAAGCCCGTCGTAGTCTGGGTGCCAATCTGTTATGGGCTAAAATTGCAGCTTCCTCTTTCGAATACCCATTGCGTTGAAACTTGTTTCCTGTGGCCTCCAACATCCCGCCCATCTCGGCGTCCATACTTTCTTTGAACAAATCCTTCCATAGCCTCGAGTTCACATTATGTTCTTCAACCTCGGGTTGGGCCTTCACGGTTGGGTGATATTCCAGGACTGATGGTATGAAGCGGGCCCGCTTTATGGGGGTGGGCTTCTGCTGCTGCTCTGCCAGGAGTGCACTCGGCGGATGGTGTAGGGGTATAGGCCGTTGTGGTGATTCCTCGCCGGGTAACAGGTGGGTCGTCAGCCGACGATCTTCAGGGGTATGGGCTTTTAAATCTACGAACAGGTAGCCGTACGGACGAATTGTCGCTTCTTGAAACGCCCACATAAAATGGTCAATGTTCTGAGGATAAATTCGACTACCAAACACGGATTTGTGCTCTATCAATGGGATTGGAGAACAACACAAAGTATTGGCAGTTCAAGGCAATATCTCTGGACGCCTTCCCTTGAGGAAAGAGATTCTGAGTCAAATAGATGACGGACAGATTTCGATGATGGGACCCTTTGGTGAATAGGTCGGCGATTTTCAAATTGTCCTTGGCCGCACTCATCAGATCATCGAGCACTACCACGTTGGTCTGCTCGGAATCGAAGTAATAGGGTTCGTCTATGTCGTGAGGAATTCCTGGAACAAAGCTCACATTCTGTAGTCGTGCAGTTTCGTAGGCGGGCTGCCATTGGCTATAACACCAAACAACACGTGTCGGAGCTGGGGTTGCCACACCTTCCTCTAAGAACTTCATCACACAGGACGTCTTTCCACACCCCGTAGGGCCGCTCACCGTCATCGTATAAGGGTGCTCTAATACTGTCGTGTGTGACGTAAGTGTTGATCGTTCCTCGCGCGTACTTTGAATTTGCACGTTATCGGGACTCCGTTCCTTGAGATGGCTTCGATGTATATGTCTACGTAGATTAAATGGCGTGGAAAATGACTTCGAACACAAGTGACATGCGTAAACCATGGCTCTCATCTCCACGGACACCAGGCGTATAATGAAGCTTTCACAGATGTATGTGTGTGTTTATATGCAAGAGCTCCGAGCTCGCGGAGCTCTTGGAGCTCCGGAGCTCATGGAACTCGGAGCTCCGGAGCTCCGACGCCACCACCGGGCGTTGACGGGCGTTGCTACAAGAGAACTCGGAGCTCCGGGGCTCCGGAGGTCACTTCCGCTTCCGTTCACGTGACCGGAACTGACCTTTGACCCCGGCGC